>JBBPBX010010370.1:5264-34794 GCA_038048925.1 Garcialebias charrua
ATACACAGATTTATGTCCCGCTACAGAAAAAGGACTCCAGGACCAGCTCTCTGGCCCCTCTGTTTTCATGTCAAAAAAAGTCAAAGTCAACTTTATTGTCAAAACATGTACAGGACATACACAGGATTGAAATTGCATTTCTCTCTCAGTCCCTCGGTGCAACAGTAACCATTTAAACACTAAAACATTTAATAAACATAAGCATAAAATGTCTGGAGGACATCAAAGCCTGGATGGCTGTGAACTTTTTAAAGTTTAATGAGGGGAAGACTGAGGTGATGGTCTTTGGAAGCTCCACTGAGACTCCCAATGTGTTGGTTCCTTGGCCCAATATATCAGACCTATTGTTACAAACTTGGGGGTCAAGGTCGATGCCGGACTAAAGTTATAAAACCACATCAGAGCAGTTGTTAAAGCCGATTCTTTCCAAGCAGCATTTTGAAACAGTATTTCACGCCTTTGTGACCACTCGGCTGGACTACTGTAATGCACTCTATATAAGAATCAATGATTCATGTATCTCTCAACTTCAGAGGTTACAGAACGCTGCTGCACGACTTTTAACTGGCACACGAAAGTTTGACCACATTTCTCCTGTTTTAGCCTCCCTGCACTGGCTCCCGTACATTCCAGGATTCATTTTAAATTTATTTTATTTGCTTTTAAAGCGCTAAATGGTCTTGCCCCGCCCTATCTGTCTGAGTTTGGTCTCAAGAAAAGCTTTCGTCCTCCGGTGGGCTTGAATCAGGGTTTGGACTTGACTTAGGACAAACATGATGAAGGCTGGGAGCTGCACAGAGCAGAGAGACTCTCAAAATGAATAAAGGATGCCATAAAAATCTTACGGTGCGTCTGATTAAAGATCAGGTCAGTGCACAGTCAGGGGTTTTGATGTGGAACACATTTTAGATTCGGGGAAACATCCAGTGTCTGGATGCTGCTGTCGTTCCTGCCTGACGGCAGCAGTTCGACCAGAAGGTGTGCACGCTGTGGGGACTCTTCCTGATGCTTGTGGTTATGAGACAAATTAAAGTAACCGTATATTCAATAAAAAGTCAAAATTCATTGAAAACATTCTAGGACGCTCCAAACTCATTAAAACCTGCAGCCTGAGTTGATTTCTGTCAGACTGGAAGCTGTTAATAAAACTCCATATTTTTTATTTAAAGCAGGCTGCAGCTTTCAGCCATGAACTATCATTTATTGAACAGATATAAATAATAATTCAGCCTGGATTTTATACAACAGATATCAGCAAAATGTTTTTTTTTACTTTAAAATGTCCATCCAGTCTGTTAAAATGAAAGCCAGTGACAATTAATTAAATGTAAGTTTCGTCTCCTTTTAAACTTTAAAAGAGTCTCAGAGCAGAATAAAGTTTACATTAAATAACATCTTTAAGAAGAAACTGAAGGGTGCAGTGACTGCCTCAAATCATCTCACTCCTAAAAAGGCCAATAAAAACTAAAAGGCTGTTATAATCTGAGTTGTTGAGAGCCAGACTCTTATTTTGAAGGAGCTGCGTATATCACTTTACATATTAAAACCTGTGAACACTTTTAATAAGGAGCTAACTGACCTATAATAAATCTGGACACCATGCAGGAACCTGGAAGTTGAAGCGAATTCATCCTCTGAAATGGGAAGTCCCATTAAAAGTTTTAAGCCCCACCCACTCCATGTGAGTGAAGGAGATGATGTCACCTCAGTAGTTTTGAACCTTGCTGCTTGGCTTCAAGAAGAGAAGGTGGGACGGTTGAAGTATTTCCGATGTTGATGGGGCGCCCATGATGGAAAAAATATAACAAAGGTCATTCTGCTGATTAATGGAACCAGTTCAGTTCTCCAGGAGAGACCAGTAGACCTGCTGCTGCTCCACGTCCAGAGGAGCCAGAGGTGGTTCAGACATCTGGTGAAGATGGACCATGGACACCCTCTGGACATGTCCAACAACTGAGAGGACACGCTGGAGAGAGGACGTCTCTGGGCTGGCCTGGGAACACCGTGGGGTCCTCCCAGTTGGACCTCCCTGCTCAAACCGCTGCCTCAAAGATTCTGAAACAAGATGGATGGATAATAATAATAATAATAATAATAATAATAAATTCAATTTATACCGCACTTTTCATTAATAAAAATCTCAAAGTGCTACAACAATAAAAACAAGTGATAAAATCAAATAAAATCAATAATGGTATTAACTAAGATTAAAAACAGAATCATGTGGAGGCAGAATAGGCCTGCTTAAAAAATAAATAAATAAATAAATAAAACAAGTGATAAAATCAAGTAAAATCAATAATACTATCAACCAAGATCAAAGATAAAATCATGCGGGGGCAGAATAGGCTTGCTTAAAAAGAAAAGTCTTTAAACCGCTTTTAAAGTCAACCAGTGACTGTGGAGCTCTCAGGCAGTCAGGAAGGGAGTTCCATAGGCGGGGGGCAGCCACACAGAATGCCCTGTCTCCCATGGTCCTTAATTTGGTTCGTGGAATGTGAAGTAGATTACTGTTCTGTGATCGTAGAGACCGGGTGGATGAATATGGTGCAAGAATGTCCTTTAGATAGTCAGGTGAAGTTCCATGTAAGCATTGATGTGTAATGAGAGCAGTTTTGTATTGAATTCTGTAGGTGACAGGAAGCCAATGGAGGTTATGAAGAATGGGTGTAATATGTTCAAATTTACGAACTCTCAATAAAATCCTTGCTGCACTGTTTTGAATATATTGAAGTTTCTGAAGGATCATGAATGAAACCGAAGAACTACTGTCCATTGAAAACCAGTTTACCCAGTTTCATCTGTAAATACCTGCTGGTTTGTAAAAGGTACTAATGAAAACTGACTTTAAACGGTTTTGTAGAGAGGGGGTCTAAACTTGTGGAACAACTCCACAAAGACGATGTTATTCTGCACTGAAGGAGTCGTCTCTTCAGGAGGTGAAGTCTCACAGAAAGAAAAACAGCCTTGAGGTTCAGTGCATTAAAAATGGATGTACTTAAGGTAATGTAGCTAATATGAATTCAAACATGGCCCCTGGCGTCGCAGCACACTCCACGGGTTTTCTAAAAGCAGTTAATTGGTGGAGAAGGTGAAACGGTGGCTGCACGTTCAGACACTAAACTTCTACCTTTGGCTGGTTGCTCTTCCTCTTTCCTCCAGCTCTTAAACTGAAGACGAGTCCTGCTGGCGCTCATCTCTGAGCTCAGACGGTTATATAAAGTCTGAGTCCACATCAGTGACCAGCAGGAGTCCTGCCTTCAGGCTTCGGTCAGACAAGAATGTGTCCGCCTCAGCTTTGTGTCATTATGAATTCAGGAACCAGCCGGATCTGTGGCCCTGAGCGGCCGTACATCCTGTCCGCAGATCTTCCAGGATGAAGGACGCTGAATGAATGTGATGCTGAGGTAGAAGATTAAAATTCATCGCCTTCGGGCTCCTGATCAAACCGGAACACGGATATCTATTCCTTTTTAGTTTCTCCTGGTGGTTCACGGGGAGGTGAGGTTTTCACAATGCTCAAACCTTTCTCTGATATTTCCTCCTGCAGTGTGTGTTGCTGCTGAGCACAATCAGTCTTTGGTGAAATGGTAAATTTACTGAGATGTTCCTGGAGGACAGCGGAGGCGCTGCGAGGACAAGTGGAAGGAAGAACTAAAGTCCTTCAGATCCTTCGCTTTATTTAAACAGACATGGCTTGAAGTTTAAATATTCCCTTCATGATATGATGATAACAAATAGTTCCTGATAACCCTTCAAACCCAAATCGGATGAGACGGTATGGACAATATTCTCTGTTGGACAGAGGTCACGACTTTTGGACCATTAGAGATATTCTCAACCCAATGGTGTAAAGTTTTAAAGACAAAAGAGGGATTAGAGGCAAACTGCACATATCAGAATGTGTCTGTTTAGTAAAGACTTCTAAGTTGACTCCCATCCTTGATTGAAGACTTCTAAGTTGACTCCCATCCTTGATTGGACCAGGACAACAAAGACCCTAATGAACTTTAGGACAGAAAGTCATCAGGGTCCTTGTTGATTCAGTCCAACAGGCAGGGCCGGCCTAAGCCTCTTTGGGGCCCTAAGCAAAATTTGGATGGGGGCCCTCTGTTTCTACTAATAATGTGAATTACTGCAATCAACGGTCAGATGGTTTTATCATTCTCCCACCTGATAAAACGTATTGCAACTCTGACAGCCCTTTTTAATGTATACAGTATATGTAATTTATTGCAGGGGTGTCAAACTTATTTTAATTTTGGACCACATCAAGTTCATGAATGTCCTCAGAAGGCCAGACATGGCAGAATGTATTGATAAAACTGCCTATGAATAAACTGGTAAAATCAAACTTTCTAAAAATTTAATATTTTATGTTTGATTAAGTAATAAGCCATTAAAAACATAGAAATTGATTTGATTTGACTGATAAAGTAATATCGAAGCTCACAAATGTGATCTTTGACTTCTCTTTATGTGTCCCTCTAAGATGTAGAGACCCAATCCCGCTGTCCTTCAGGTTGACAGTTTTGATGACTTTCGGGAGAATAATTTGCAGCAGAAGCAAAAGACTGCATCTTTAGATATTGAATAAGTCAGCCAGCTCCGCCTGACTTTTTCCCCATTGACTAACTGTCTGTAAGCATAATGAAAATGAAAACTTCGCCCATCATGCCTTCTGGGGAAGGAAAAGGTATCCTAATAGGCAGTGGTCCTCTCATCACCTGCTCAGTCCTGTTTACATCTGAGAGGAAAGATGGCCACTCAGCTGGGTCCATTGGCAGAGCTGATGATCCTTGGTGTGGCTCGGACTTTGATGTGGAAGCTTCTGAGAAAGAGACAAAAGAAAGATGATGATTAATAATAACATAAAAGGGCAGAAAATGTTTGCGATGTACATAACTGTTAATCTGAAAATGATCTGGAGCACAATGAAGAATTATAGAAGATGTTTTGCTGTTAACTTACCAGGTAGGTCATCTGCAGTTGCAGACACAGATGAGACAGTGGGCACATGGGGTTGCTAGACTTAGCTCTGCAGAGGACGGAGATGGACCTAAGATGAAAACAACAAAAAATTATGTTAGATGTCATATCACATTTACAATTATGTTGCTTATTATTTTAAATAAAAAGTTCAACTATTCTTATACCAGTGTGTTTTTGCTTATAATAAAAAGGAATCTGCCAGTACACCAACTGAAATGTATTTTAAAAAATTGTAAATAATTTGGTTGTCTAAGTGTCTGATTTTAGAAATAATATTGGAATTATATCTCAAGATGGTTAAACAATTTTATGAAAGAGGTTTTGCTTACCAGGTAGTTCAGCAGTAGTTGCAGACACAGATGAGACTGCGGTCATAGAGGATGCTAGACTTAGCTCTGCAGAGGATGGAGATGGACCTAAGATGAAAATAACAAAAAATGTAGTTATGTTAGATGTCACATCATACTTGTAATTATGTTGTTCACTTTTTTTATGAAAAAGTATAAAAATACTTTCATACTTTGCTTTTTTGCTTGTAGTATTAAAACAAATCAGCCAGTAAAACTGAAATTTTCTTCAGACATGTTTAAACAGTATTTGTTCCTCCAAAAAGTCCTCTATGTTCTGGTTACGTTGTAAATACATTTTTTATGAGTTACTTGTTTAGGAGTTATAAAAAGGATGTTATGCAGTTAACTTACCAGGTAGATCAGAAGTGATTGTAGTGGGCACAGAGGATGAGGTGCTACACTTAGCTCTGAAGAGGACGAAGATGGACATGAGATGAAATACATACATATGCACACACATTCCTTGCATACTTTCATTACAGATTCTGGAGTGTAATTCCTATAACTAAAAATTAATTGTATGCTGCATGGTGAGTCTTTCTGATGCACTGCCCACAGCTGAGCCTGGTAAAGTGGACATGCATTGAGCTGATTCTGTGCTGCCAAAATATTTTAACAATGCTCCTGCAAAATTTCACATAATATAAGTTTGTGTAAAAAAATTGTTTTAGTCACATAAATTATCATGCTCAACAGTCCACAACATATTGCAAACTCAAGCATAACTAGTAAACTGTTAATATATCGATATAGCCTGATGTAAAACATTTGGCTAGCAAATGTTAAGTATTGTGAAGTTTTAATTATTGCTATCAAGCGTTAGCAAAAATGCTGTTTTGAGCCCAAAAAATAATAAAAGGGAAAAAAAATGACATAGGGCCAACGACTAGAATCAACTCACATAAAATAAAAACTCAGTTATTAACAAGTACAAACACGGTAGTCCGGACTGTTCAAGGTTGCTAGCCAGCAAGCTATCTTGCTGTTTTTTCTCTTCTTCTTCTTTTTTCCTCTTCCTTTTTTCGGCCCCTGAAGGATATACGGTACCATTTTTTGCGACATTATCTAGCATTAGTTATCTCCACAGGTGCTTAATTAGCTTGGATGCGTACTTAACATTGTATGGCAAGGAGCTCATATTACCTGTGAAACGTGATCTAGCGGGGCCCCACTAACCCCACCGTGGTTCACTTCAGGAACAATAAGACAGAGGTGGTTCACTTCAGGAACAATAAGACAGATGTGGTTCACTTCAGGAACAATAAGACAGAGGTGGTTCGCTTCAGGAACAATAAGACAGAGGTGGTTCACTTCAGGAACAATAAGACAGAGGTGGTTCACTTCAGGAACAATAAGACAGAGGTGGTTCACTTCAGGAACAATAAGACAGAGGTGGTTCACTTCAGGAACAATAAGACAGAGGTGGTTCGCTTCAGGAACAATAAGACAGAGGTGGTTCACTTCAGGAACAATAAGACAGAGGTGGTTCACTTCAGGAACAATAAGACAGAGGTGGTTCACTTCAGGAACAATAAGACAGAGGTGGTTCACTTCAGGAACAATAAGACAGAGGTGGTTCGCTTCAGGAACAATAAGACAGAGGTGGTTCACTTCAGGAACAATAATAATAATAATAATAATAATAATTAATTCAATTTATAACGCACTTTTCATTACTGAAAATCTCAAAGTGCTACACACATTGAATGCTACACGCATTCATAAACCGGTGGCGGCAGACTACCATGCAAGGTGCTTTCCAGTCCTACCGGGAGCAATTCAGGGTTAAGTGTCTTGCCCAAGGACACAACGACACATGGTGCGGGTCCCGGGAGTCGAACCGCCAACTTTCCGATCGGGAGACGACTGCCATTACCACTACACCACGGCCGCCCCAATAAGACAGAGGTGGTTCACTTCAGGAACAATAAGACAGAAGTGGTTCACTTCAGGAACAATAAGACAGAAGTGGTTCACTTCAGGAACAATAAGACAGAAGTGGTTCACTTCAGGAACAATAAGACAGAGGTGGTTCACTTCAGGAACAATAAGACAGAAGTGGTTCACTTCAGGAACAATAAGACAGAGGTGGTTCACTTCAGGAACAATAAGACAGAGGTGGTTCACTTCAGGAACAATAAGACAGAAGTGGTTCACTTCAGGAACAATAAGACAGAAGTGGTTCACTTCAGGAACAATAAGACAGAAGTGGTTCACTTCAGGAACAATAAGACAGAGGTGGTTCACTTCAGGAACAATAAGACAGAAGTGGTTCACTTCAGGAACAATAAGACAGAGGTGGTTCACTTCAGGAACAATAAGACAGAAGTGGTTCACTTCAGGAACAATAAGACAGAAGTGGTTCACTTCAGGAACAATAAGACAGAGGTGGTTCACTTCAGGAACAATAAGACAGAAGTGGTTCACTTCAGGAACAATAAGACAGAAGTGGTTCACTTCAGGAACAATAAGACAGAGGTGGTTCACTTCAGGAACAATAAGACAGAAGTGGTTCACTTCAGGAACAATAAGACAGAGGTGGTTCACTTCAGGAACAATAAGACAGAAGTGGTTCACTTCAGGAACAATAAGACAGAGGTGGTTCACTTCAGGAACAATAAGACAGAAGTGGTTCACTTCAGGAACAATAAGACAGAGGTGGTTCACTTCAGGAACAATAAGACAGAAGTGGTTCACTTCAGGAACAATAAGACAGAGGTGGTTCACTTCAGGAACAATAAGACAGAAGTGGTTCACTTCAGGAACAATAAGACAGAGGTGGTTCACTTCAGGAACAATAAGACAGAAGTGGTTCACTTCAGGAACAATAAGACAGAAGTGGTTCACTTCAGGAACAATAAGACAGAAGTGGTTCACTTCAGGAACAATAAGACAGAGGTGGTTCACTTCAGGAACAATAAGACAGAAGTGGTTCACTTCAGGAACAATAAGACAGAAGTGGTTCACTTCAGGAACAATAAGACAGAGGTGGTTCACTTCAGGAACAATAAGACAGAAGTGGTTCACTTCAGGAACAATAAGACAGAAGTGGTTCACTTCAGGAACAATAAGACAGAGGTGGTTCACTTCAGGAACAATAAGACAGAAGTGGTTCACTTCAGGAACAATAAGACAGAAGTGGTTCACTTCAGGAACAATAAGACAGAGGTGGTTCACTTCAGGAACAATAAGACAGAAGTGGTTCACTTCAGGAACAATAAGACAGAGGTGGTTCACTTCAGGAACAATAAGACAGAGGTGGTTCACTTCAGGAACAATAAGACAGAGGTGGTTCACTTCAGGAACAATAAGACAGAGGTGGTTCACTTCAGGAACAATAAGACAGAGGTGGTTCACTTCAGGAACAATAAGACAGAGGTGGTTCACTTCAGGAACAATAAGACAGAGGTGGTTCGCTTCAGGAACAATAAGACAGAGGTGGTTCACTTCAGGAACAATAATAATAATAATAATAATAATAATTAATTCAATTTATAACGCACTTTTCATTACTGAAAATCTCAAAGTGCTACACACATTGAATGCTACACGCATTCATAAACCGGTGGCGGCAGACTACCATGCAAGGTGCTTTCCAGTCCTACCGGGAGCAATTCAGGGTTAAGTGTCTTGCCCAAGGACACAACGACACATGGTGCGGGTCCCGGGAGTCGAACCGCCAACTTTCCGATCGGGAGACGACTGCCATTACCACTACACCACGGCCGCCCCAATAAGACAGAGGTGGTTCACTTCAGGAACAATAAGACAGAAGTGGTTCACTTCAGGAACAATAAGACAGAGGTGGTTCACTTCAGGAACAATAAGACAGAAGTGGTTCACTTCAGGAACAATAAGACAGAGGTGGTTCACTTCAGGAACAATAAGACAGAAGTGGTTCACTTCAGGAACAATAAGACAGAAGTGGTTCACTTCAGGAACAATAAGACAGAGGTGGTTCACTTCAGGAACAATAAGACAGAGGTGGTTCACTTCAGGAACAATAAGACAGAAGTGGTTCACTTCAGGAACAATAAGACAGAGGTGGTTCACTTCAGGAACAATAAGACAGAAGTGGTTCACTTCAGGAACAATAAGACAGAAGTGGTTCACTTCAGGAACAATAAGACAGAGGTGGTTCACTTCAGGAACAATAAGACAGAAGTGGTTCACTTCAGGAACAATAAGACAGAGGTGGTTCACTTCAGGAACAATAAGACAGAGGTGGTTCACTTCAGGAACAATAAGACAGAAGTGGTTCACTTCAGGAACAATAAGACAGAGGTGGTTCACTTCAGGAACAATAAGACAGAAGTGGTTCACTTCAGGAACAATAAGACAGAGGTGGTTCACTTCAGGAACAATAAGACAGAAGTGGTTCACTTCAGGAACAATAAGACAGAGGTGGTTCACTTCAGGAACAATAAGACAGAAGTGGTTCACTTCAGGAACAATAAGACAGAAGTGGTTCACTTCAGGAACAATAAGACAGAGGTGGTTCACTTCAGGAACAATAAGACAGAGGTGGTTCACTTCAGGAACAATAAGACAGAGGTGGTTCACTTCAGGAACAATAAGACAGAAGTGGTTCACTTCAGGAACAATAAGACAGAAGTGGTTCACTTCAGGAACAATAAGACAGAAGTGGTTCACTTCAGGAACAATAAGACAGAGGTGGTTCACTTCAGGAACAATAAGACAGAGGTGGTTCACTTCAGGAACAATAAGACAGAAGTGGTTCACTTCAGGAACAATAAGACAGAAGTGGTTCACTTCAGGAACAATAAGACAGAAGTGGTTCACTTCAGGAACAATAAGACAGAGGTGGTTCACTTCAGGAACAATAAGACAGAAGTGGTTCACTTCAGGAACAATAAGACAGAGGTGGTTCACTTCAGGAACAATAAGACAGAAGTGGTTCACTTCAGGAACAATAAGACAGAGGTGGTTCACTTCAGGAACAATAAGACAGAAGTGGTTCACTTCAGGAACAATAAGACAGAGGTGGTTCACTTCAGGAACAATAAGACAGAAGTGGTTCACTTCAGGAACAATAAGACAGAGGTGGTTCACTTCAGGAACAATAAGACAGAAGTGGTTCACTTCAGGAACAATAAGACAGAGGTGGTTCACTTCAGGAACAATAAGACAGAAGTGGTTCACTTCAGGAACAATAAGACAGAGGTGGTTCACTTCAGGAACAATAAGACAGACGTGGTTCACTTCAGGAACAATAAGACAGAAGTGGTTCACTTCAGGAACAATAAGACAGAGGTGGTTCACTTCAGGAACAATAAGACAGAAGTGGTTCACTTCAGGAACAATAAGACAGAAGTGGTTCACTTCAGGAACAATAAGACAGAGGTGGTTCACTTCAGGAACAATAAGACAGAAGTGGTTCACTTCAGGAACAATAAGACAGAAGTGGTTCACTTCAGGAACAATAAGACAGAGGTGGTTCACTTCAGGAACAATAAGACAGAAGTGGTTCACTTCAGGAACAATAAGACAGAGTGGTTCACTTCAGGAACAATAAGACAGAGTGGTTCACTTCAGGAACAATAAGACAGAAGTGGTTCACTTCAGGAACAATAAGACAGAAGTGGTTCACTTCAGGAACAATAAGACAGAGGTGGTTCACTTCAGGAACAATAAGACAGAAGTGGTTCACTTCAGGAACAATAAGACAGAGGTGGTTCACTTCAGGAACAATAAGACAGAAGTGGTTCACTTCAGGAACAATAAGACAGAAGTGGTTCACTTCAGGAACAATAAGACAGAGGTGGTTCACTTCAGGAACAATAAGACAGAAGTGGTTCACTTCAGGAACAATAAGACAGAAGTGGTTCACTTCAGGAACAATAAGACAGAAGTGGTTCACTTCAGGAACAATAAGACAGAGGTGGTTCACTTCAGGAACAATAAGACAGAAGTGGTTCACTTCAGGAACAATAAGACAGAGGTGGTTCACTTCAGGAACAATAAGACAGAAGTGGTTCACTTCAGGAACAATAAGACAGAAGTGGTTCACTTCAGGAACAATAAGACAGAAGTGGTTCACTTCAGGAACAATAAGACAGAGTGGTTCACTTCAGGAACAATAAGACAGAAGTGGTTCACTTCAGGAACAATAAGACAGAAGTGGTTCACTTCAGGAACAATAAGACAGAGTGGTTCACTTCAGGAACAATAAGACAGAAGTGGTTCACTTCAGGAACAATAAGACAGAGTGGTTCACTTCAGGAACAATAAGACAGAAGTGGTTCACTTCAGGAACAATAAGACAGACGTGGTTCACTTCAGGAACAATAAGACAGACGTGGTTCACTTCAGGAACAATAAGACAGAAGTGGTTCACTTCAGGAACAATAAGACAGAAGTGGTTCACTTCAGGAACAATAAGACAGAAGTGGTTCACTTCAGGAACAATAAGACAGAAGTGGTTCACTTCAGGAACAATAAGACAGAGGTGGTTCACTTCAGGAACAATAAGACAGAAGTGGTTCACTTCAGGAACAATAAGACAGAGGTGGTTCACTTCAGGAACAATAAGACAGAGGTGGTTCACTTCAGGAACAATAAGACAGAGGTGGTTCACTTCAGGAACAATAAGACAGAAGTGGTTCACTTCAGGAACAATAAGACAGAGGTGGTTCACTTCAGGAACAATAAGACAGAGGTGGTTCACTTCAGGAACAATAAGACAGAGGTGGTTCACTTCAGGAACAATAAGACAGAGGTGGTTCACTTCAGGAACAATAAGACAGAGGTGGTTCACTTCAGGAACAATAAGACAGAAGTGGTTCACTTCAGGAACAATAAGACAGAGGTGGTTCACTTCAGGAACAATAAGACAGAGGTGGTTCACTTCAGGAACAATAAGACAGAGGTGGTTCACTTCAGGAACAATAAGACAGAGGTGGTTCACTTCAGGAACAATAAGACAGAAGTGGTTCACTTCAGGAACAATAAGACAGAGGTGGTTCACTTCAGGAACAATAAGACAGAAGTGGTTCACTTCAGGAACAATAAGACAGAAGTGGTTCACTTCAGGAACAATAAGACAGAAGTGGTTCACTTCAGGAACAATAAGACAGAGTGGTTCACTTCAGGAACAATAAGACAGAAGTGGTTCACTTCAGGAACAATAAGACAGAGGTGGTTCACTTCAGGAACAATAAGACAGAAGTGGTTCACTTCAGGAACAATAAGACAGACGTGGTTCACTTCAGGAACAATAAGACAGAAGTGGTTCACTTCAGGAACAATAAGACAGAAGTGGTTCACTTCAGGAACAATAAGACAGACGTGGTTCACTTCAGGAACAATAAGACAGAGTGGTTCACTTCAGGAACAATAAGACAGAAGTGGTTCACTTCAGGAACAATAAGACAGAGGTGGTTCACTTCAGGAACAATAAGACAGAGGTGGTTCACTTCAGGAACAATAAGACAGATGTGGTTCACTTCAGGAACAATAAGACAGAGGTGGTTCGCTTCAGGAACAATAAGACAGAGGTGGTTCACTTCAGGAACAATAAGACAGAGGTGGTTCACTTCAGGAACAATAAGACAGAGGTGGTTCACTTCAGGAACAATAAGACAGAGGTGGTTCACTTCAGGAACAATAAGACAGAGGTGGTTCACTTCAGGAACAATAAGACAGAGGTGGTTCACTTCAGGAACAATAAGACAGAGGTGGTTCACTTCAGGAACAATAAGACAGAGGTGGTTCGCTTCAGGAACAATAAGACAGAGGTGGTTCACTTCAGGAACAATAAGACAGAGGTGGTTCACTTCAGGAACAATAAGACAGAGGTGGTTCACTTCAGGAACAATAAGACAGAGGTGGTTCGCTTCAGGAACAATAAGACAGAGGTGGTTCACTTCAGGAACAATAAGACAGAGGTGGTTCACTTCAGGAACAATAAGACAGAGGTGGTTCACTTCAGGAACAATAAGACAGAGGTGGTTCACTTCAGGAACAATAAGACAGAGGTGGTTCACTTCAGGAACAATAAGACAGAGGTGGTTCACTTCAGGAACAATAAGACAGAGGTGGTTCGCTTCAGGAACAATAAGACAGAGGTGGTTCACTTCAGGAACAATAAGACAGAGGTGGTTCACTTCAGGAACAATAAGACAGAGGTGGTTCACTTCAGGAACAATAAGACAGAGGTGGTTCACTTCAGGAACAATAAGACAGAGGTGGTTCACTTCAGGAACAATAAGACAGAGGTGGTTCACTTCAGGAACAATAAGACAGAGGTGGTTCACTTCAGGAACAATAAGACAGAGGTGGTTCACTTCAGGAACAATAAGACAGAGGTGGTTCACTTCAGGAACAATAAGACAGAGGTGGTTCACTTCAGGAACAATAAGACAGAGGTGGTTCACTTCAGGAACAATAAGACAGAGGTGGTTCGCTTCAGGAACAATAAGACAGAGGTGGTTCACTTCAGGAACAATAATAATAATAATAATAATAATAATTAATTCAATTTATAACGCACTTTTCATTACTGAAAATCTCAAAGTGCTACACACATTGAATGCTACACGCATTCATAAACCGGTGGCGGCAGACTACCATGCAAGGTGCTTTCCAGTCCTACCGGGAGCAATTCAGGGTTAAGTGTCTTGCCCAAGGACACAACGACACATGGTGCGGGTCCCGGGAGTCGAACCGCCAACTTTCCGATCGGGAGACGACTGCCATTACCACTACACCACGGCCGCCCCAATAAGACAGAGGTGGTTCACTTCAGGAACAATAAGACAGAAGTGGTTCACTTCAGGAACAATAAGACAGAGGTGGTTCACTTCAGGAACAATAAGACAGAGGTGGTTCACTTCAGGAACAATAAGACAGAGGTGGTTCACTTCAGGAACAATAAGACAGAGGTGGTTCACTTCAGGAACAATAAGACAGAAGTGGTTCACTTCAGGAACAATAAGACAGAAGTGGTTCACTTCAGGAACAATAAGACAGAAGTGGTTCACTTCAGGAACAATAAGACAGAGGTGGTTCACTTCAGGAACAATAAGACAGAGGTGGTTCACTTCAGGAACAATAAGACAGAAGTGGTTCACTTCAGGAACAATAAGACAGAGGTGGTTCACTTCAGGAACAATAAGACAGAAGTGGTTCACTTCAGGAACAATAAGACAGAAGTGGTTCACTTCAGGAACAATAAGACAGAGGTGGTTCACTTCAGGAACAATAAGACAGAAGTGGTTCACTTCAGGAACAATAAGACAGAGGTGGTTCACTTCAGGAACAATAAGACAGAGGTGGTTCACTTCAGGAACAATAAGACAGAAGTGGTTCACTTCAGGAACAATAAGACAGAAGTGGTTCACTTCAGGAACAATAAGACAGAAGTGGTTCACTTCAGGAACAATAAGACAGAGGTGGTTCACTTCAGGAACAATAAGACAGAAGTGGTTCACTTCAGGAACAATAAGACAGAGGTGGTTCACTTCAGGAACAATAAGACAGAAGTGGTTCACTTCAGGAACAATAAGACAGAAGTGGTTCACTTCAGGAACAATAAGACAGAGGTGGTTCACTTCAGGAACAATAAGACAGAGGTGGTTCACTTCAGGAACAATAAGACAGAAGTGGTTCACTTCAGGAACAATAAGACAGAAGTGGTTCACTTCAGGAACAATAAGACAGAAGTGGTTCACTTCAGGAACAATAAGACAGAAGTGGTTCACTTCAGGAACAATAAGACAGAGGTGGTTCACTTCAGGAACAATAAGACAGAAGTGGTTCACTTCAGGAACAATAAGACAGAAGTGGTTCACTTCAGGAACAATAAGACAGAGGTGGTTCACTTCAGGAACAATAAGACAGAGGTGGTTCACTTCAGGAACAATAAGACAGAGGTGGTTCACTTCAGGAACAATAAGACAGAAGTGGTTCACTTCAGGAACAATAAGACAGAAGTGGTTCACTTCAGGAACAATAAGACAGAAGTGGTTCACTTCAGGAACAATAAGACAGAGGTGGTTCACTTCAGGAACAATAAGACAGAAGTGGTTCACTTCAGGAACAATAAGACAGAAGTGGTTCACTTCAGGAACAATAAGACAGAGGTGGTTCACTTCAGGAACAATAAGACAGAGGTGGTTCACTTCAGGAACAATAAGACAGAAGTGGTTCACTTCAGGAACAATAAGACAGAAGTGGTTCACTTCAGGAACAATAAGACAGAAGTGGTTCACTTCAGGAACAATAAGACAGAGGTGGTTCACTTCAGGAACAATAAGACAGAAGTGGTTCACTTCAGGAACAATAAGACAGAAGTGGTTCACTTCAGGAACAATAAGACAGAGGTGGTTCACTTCAGGAACAATAAGACAGAAGTGGTTCACTTCAGGAACAATAAGACAGAAGTGGTTCACTTCAGGAACAATAAGACAGAGGTGGTTCACTTCAGGAACAATAAGACAGAAGTGGTTCACTTCAGGAACAATAAGACAGATGTGGTTCACTTCAGGAACAATAAGACAGATGTGGTTCACTTCAGGAACAATAAGACAGATGTGGTTCACTTCAGGAACAATAAGACAGAAGTGGTTCACTTCAGGAACAATAAGACAGATGTGGTTCACTTCAGGAACAATAAGACAGAGTGGTTCACTTCAGGAACAATAAGACAGAAGTGGTTCACTTCAGGAACAATAAGACAGAAGTGGTTCACTTCAGGAACAATAAGACAGAAGTGGTTCACTTCAGGAACAATAAGACAGAGGTGGTTCACTTCAGGAACAATAAGACAGAAGTGGTTCACTTCAGGAACAATAAGACAGAGGTGGTTCACTTCAGGAACAATAAGACAGAAGTGGTTCACTTCAGGAACAATAAGACAGAAGTGGTTCACTTCAGGAACAATAAGACAGAGGTGGTTCACTTCAGGAACAATAAGACAGAAGTGGTTCACTTCAGGAACAATAAGACAGAAGTGGTTCACTTCAGGAACAATAAGACAGAAGTGGTTCACTTCAGGAACAATAAGACAGAAGTGGTTCACTTCAGGAACAATAAGACAGAAGTGGTTCACTTCAGGAACAATAAGACAGAGGTGGTTCACTTCAGGAACAATAAGACAGAAGTGGTTCACTTCAGGAACAATAAGACAGAGGTGGTTCACTTCAGGAACAATAAGACAGAAGTGGTTCACTTCAGGAACAATAAGACAGAGTGGTTCACTTCAGGAACAATAAGACAGAAGTGGTTCACTTCAGGAACAATAAGACAGAGTGGTTCACTTCAGGAACAATAAGACAGAAGTGGTTCACTTCAGGAACAATAAGACAGAGGTGGTTCACTTCAGGAACAATAAGACAGAAGTGGTTCACTTCAGGAACAATAAGACAGAGGTGGTTCACTTCAGGAACAATAAGACAGAAGTGGTTCACTTCAGGAACAATAAGACAGAAGTGGTTCACTTCAGGAACAATAAGACAGAAGTGGTTCACTTCAGGAACAATAAGACAGAAGTGGTTCACTTCAGGAACAATAAGACAGAGGTGGTTCACTTCAGGAACAATAAGACAGAAGTGGTTCACTTCAGGAACAATAAGACAGAAGTGGTTCACTTCAGGAACAATAAGACAGAGGTGGTTCACTTCAGGAACAATAAGACAGAGGTGGTTCACTTCAGGAACAATAAGACAGAAGTGGTTCACTTCAGGAACAATAAGACAGAAGTGGTTCACTTCAGGAACAATAAGACAGAGGTGGTTCACTTCAGGAACAATAAGACAGAAGTGGTTCACTTCAGGAACAATAAGACAGAGGTGGTTCACTTCAGGAACAATAAGACAGAAGTGGTTCACTTCAGGAACAATAAGACAGAGGTGGTTCACTTCAGGAACAATAAGACAGAGGTGGTTCACTTCAGGAACAATAAGACAGAAGTGGTTCACTTCAGGAACAATAAGACAGAAGTGGTTCACTTCAGGAACAATAAGACAGAGGTGGTTCACTTCAGGAACAATAAGACAGAGGTGGTTCACTTCAGGAACAATAAGACAGAAGTGGTTCACTTCAGGAACAATAAGACAGAGGTGGTTCACTTCAGGAACAATAAGACAGAAGTGGTTCACTTCAGGAACAATAAGACAGAAGTGGTTCACTTCAGGAACAATAAGACAGAAGTGGTTCACTTCAGGAACAATAAGACAGAGGTGGTTCACTTCAGGAACAATAAGACAGAGGTGGTTCACTTCAGGAACAATAAGACAGAAGTGGTTCACTTCAGGAACAATAAGACAGAGTGGTTCACTTCAGGAACAATAAGACAGAAGTGGTTCACTTCAGGAACAATAAGACAGAGGTGGTTCACTTCAGGAACAATAAGACAGAAGTGGTTCACTTCAGGAACAATAAGACAGATGTGGTTCACTTCAGGAACAATAAGACAGAAGTGGTTCACTTCAGGAACAATAAGACAGAAGTGGTTCACTTCAGGAACAATAAGACAGAGGTGGTTCACTTCAGGAACAATAAGACAGAAGTGGTTCACTTCAGGAACAATAAGACAGAGGTGGTTCACTTCAGGAACAATAAGACAGAAGTGGTTCACTTCAGGAACAATAAGACAGAAGTGGTTCACTTCAGGAACAATAAGACAGAGGTGGTTCACTTCAGGAACAATAAGACAGAAGTGGTTCACTTCAGGAACAATAAGACAGAAGTGGTTCACTTCAGGAACAATAAGACAGAAGTGGTTCACTTCAGGAACAATAAGACAGAAGTGGTTCACTTCAGGAACAATAAGACAGAAGTGGTTCACTTCAGGAACAATAAGACAGAAGTGGTTCACTTCAGGAACAATAAGACAGAAGTGGTTCACTTCAGGAACAATAAGACAGAGGTGGTTCACTTCAGGAACAATAAGACAGAAGTGGTTCACTTCAGGAACAATAAGACAGAGGTGGTTCACTTCAGGAACAATAAGACAGAAGTGGTTCACTTCAGGAACAATAAGACAGAGGTGGTTCACTTCAGGAACAATAAGACAGAAGTGGTTCACTTCAGGAACAATAAGACAGAAGTGGTTCACTTCAGGAACAATAAGACAGAGGTGGTTCACTTCAGGAACAATAAGACAGAGGTGGTTCACTTCAGGAACAATAAGGTGTGTAGTGGCCGTGGCGCGAACCCGCGTCCTTCGGGTCCCAAGTCGGAAGCCCTGCCACTACACCATCTTATACAGCGCAGAAGTCATCTCAGGGCAATGAACAGAAACATTCATATACATCATAAGTAATTTAACAACATTATGTATCTAAGGAGCAGACTGCTTTGAGTTTAACTTCATCACGGACAGCCATTTATGGAATTTGTTGCCTTAATGTAGAAATACAAATTCCCCTGCATACCTAGTTCTTTTCTTTTCCCTTTTTTGTAAAATTTATTTATTTAAATGTATTTATTTTTATTGTTTTACATTTTATTATTACTTTCACCTTACCGTTTTTCACTATTGGAGGTGTTCTGTATGTGTTCAGTGTTCCTGGAAAAAGGCATGTTAGAGTCAAAGGTGTGAATAGTTTGTTTATTTTCAATACTTTTATACCCTTGAAATTGTAAATACCTTTGTTCTATATGCAAAAATATCAATAAACACATGTGAAATAACTTCATCACAGACTCTAATCTTGAGCAAGCATGAAGAGAAGAGTGGGAAGGAAAAACTCCCTCAAACTCAGGACAAGCAGCCATCTGCTTCGACCAGCTGGGTTTGAGAGGAACAGATAAACAATGGCAGGTCAAGAATCACATGCCAAGATAACAATAACAAATGAATATTCCATTTTAACTTCCATTTTAACAATTCATTTAAGGAAATGAGGTCACTTTGTCCTGAAGTAGTCCAAGTCTATAGCAGCATAACAAGCCAACCCTAACTATAGGATTTATCAAAAAGGAAAGTCTTAAGCCCAGTGTTAAAACTGGACAATGTGTCAGCCTCATGGACAGAAACTGGAAGTTGGTTCCACAAGAGAGGAGCCTGATAACTGAAAGATCTTACTCCCATTTTATTTTTGGAAACTCTAGGAACCGCGAGTAAACACTTTGAGATTTTTGTTAATGAAAAGTGCGTTACAAATTAAATTCATTATTATTATTAAACCTGCATTCTGAGAGTGAAGTGCTCTGTTAAGAAAAATATGGAACAATAAGGTCTATAATATAAGATGGAGCTAGGTTGTTGAGGGCTTTGCATGTCAGAAGTAGGATTTTGAAATCTATTCTGAACTTGACAGGGAGCCAGTGGAGAGAAGTTGAAACTGGAGAGAGATGATCTCTCTTAAGACTCTGGCAGCAGCATTTTGGATCAACTGAAGAATTTTTAGAGAAGTATTTGGACACTCTGATAATAAACCATTGTAATAAAGTTATAGAGTTTTGTCATCTACTGCCTGGGAACTTCTCTATCACTCTAGAAACGTATAAAGCTCCTTCAAATTTGGAGTCCGTTCACTTCTAGATATCTGCCACACCCAATTAACATTAGTCACCACAAAATCGGCTGTAACTGAGTTTTAAATATTTTATTTATAAACCTTTATTTAACCAGGCAAATCTCATTGAGATCAGATCTCTTTTGCAAGGGAGGCCTGAAGGCAGCTTAACATGCATGTTTTGGTCCGTGGGGGGAAACCGGAGTACCTGAAGAAAACTCATGCAAGCACGAGAAGAACATACAAATCCAACTGGGGTATTGAACCCAGCATCTTCTTGCTGTGAAGCAACAGTGTTAACCACTGAGCCGTCGTATTGCTATAACTCCCAATCATAAAAAAGCAAGATAAAACATTTCCAAAGGTCCTTCATTCCATCAGTCAGACTAGTTACAAAACTAGTTAGATAATGACCATTTTGATTAAGTACCTCTGTTTCACTTCTATGTGATATACCATGGTGGCCCTCCTTTTTTTAAATTTAATATTTATAATGTGTGATTATGATTCATTTTTATATTTAGAGATTGAGTTTATTTTCTCCTCCTTGTATCGTCACCTTATCGTGGTGGAGGAGTTTGTGCACGTGAACGATCCTAGCAGCTATGCTGGCCGGGACAATTAGAATAAAACTTGTGTGTTAGTCGCTGACGGTCATCCCCGTCACGCATTTGAGAGATGGGTCAACGTCTCACCTGTACAATTTCACCATATATAGTTTTCACACATAAAAGTTCACATCACCACAATGCTTGAACGTCACATACATGTAAACAACGTGTCACTCACAAACGCACAGAAGAACGGGCATCGGCTTCCCTCAGAATTCCTGAATTGAGCTATGTTGTCTGTCAGTCAACTCCCTGCTCACTCTCGCATACACACACCCCTCACAGATTCCTTCGATACACACACCCGCCCTTCTGACAGTGCATATTTGGCATGGGGAAGGGAACTCAATTACGGCGAAGGTGAAAGAAGCAATAAACACGGCACAGATACAGTGAAGCGCGCTCGGCAGCAGCGCAGTCAATCAAAGGGCCAGGCTGCTAGCCGCTGCCGCTTTGCTCATCCAGCTGTAAAGTGATGGTGATGGTCAGAGCTGGTGGATGGATGAAGGAGTTAGAGAGGTGGGGTGGGTGAAGGTGGGGAGCACAAAACACCGCCATCCAACTCTCCTGAAAATTATGTGGCTGTGCCCAACTTACATGAACCTGCCACTGAGAGGACAGGAGGGTGGGATGGAAAGATGGATGGAGGCAGTGGGAGATGATAACAAGCACATTCATTTTGTCCCTCACACACACACATAGAAGGTTATGATCTCCACACACAAACGCACACACTCACAAATGCACACTCCTGCCTACAGCTCACGTTGTAGCTTGGCTACATGATTTGGGCAGCTCACCCATGCTACAGGAACAACAACATCATCATCACAACAAATCATGCAGCTTTTGCTCACAATGCATCTGTTCTTGTCTTGTTTTCTTTCTTTCTGTGCGTGGGCAGTGCGTAAAGCAGAAATAATCAACACTTCATCTGACATGGCTGCTCCTACTGCCTTTGTTTATACCGTTTAGGGTAATTTACAAATTATGCACATATGCTTAAGAATATAAAAACAAATCTTCACCCAAAACAAATATAATATTTTTTTTATTTTTTTTTGTGGTAAGTTAATTTGCGATCATAGAATACAGTTTTCAGGAACATATATAAATTAAAAAACATAAAAATACTGTAAAAGGAATGTTTAGAGTTTCACACAATATTTGTATTGCTTATAATATGCTGGTGAAGATTCTCAGTCATCCAGGACATGATAAATCAAAACAAGGCGTTCAATACAGAAACAACTGGACTTTATTTGTAACGGAAGACGTTTCGTCCTTCATCCAAAGAGCTTTCTCAATTCAAAGAAACAAGTTTTGTGAATAATTCACATAATAATAAAAAATAATTCACACAGTCTGCTCTTTGAATTGAGAAAGCTCTTTGGATGAAGGGCAAAACGTCTTCCTGTTACAAATAAAGTCCAGTTGTTTCTGTATTGAACGCCATTTTTTGATTGCTTATAATAAAACAATAAATGTATATTCTCAATGTTTAGGATCACATTTTTATTGTGTATGGTAGTGACTGTTTTTACAGACAGATGTGAACTGTAATTAATTTGTTGCAGTCATTGCAGTGACGATGGTCAGGGCATTCATTTTTTTTTGATAATAAGCAGTTAAAACTTAAAAATAAATCCTTCATAACTGTGTAAATAACAGATTATTTATTACCTGTCAGACTTATTCAACCTGGCTCAAATGACTCCATTTTTTTTGTATGTTTAGAAGCATCACACTCAAGTGTGTCCTCTCAGCCAAGAGAGCTTGAAGTGGCGCTTGCGTCAACGCCTAAATAGTGAGCTAATTCATTCAGCTGGTCTTCATACGTGCAGAGCTGTTCAATTGGATCATTGGTTGCTATGATGTCTATAAAAATAATTTCACATGATTAAAGTTGTGTTGCAGTCTGGGTGCATTCATTTTCATACACCATGTGGCAACTTTGTTAACATTCAGCAGACAAATGTTCCAGACCAGTAAATGACAATGATGTGGAATAAAGGAAAGAAGTGTTAAAAAAAATAAAAAAGTAAACGTTTGCCAATTTTAGAGTTGGATTCCTTTAGTTTGTTATTAAATTGTGGAGGCAAACTGGTGCACAGAAAACAAAAATCTCAGTGCGATACCACCTAAATCACTGCACCATTAATCCCTTTCATTATCAAAGCGCATACGGGCTATGAATTGCATTTTTGATAGAAAAAAATGTAGTAATCTTCATGAGACTTCCACTACTTCACTCTCCCTTCAGCTTCTATACAACACCAGAAAAGTTATTTTCGTACATGTGGAATAAAAATGCTCACTTGTTCAAATATTATAGGAAACTCCAAGAGGAATTACTCTCCAAACGCTTGTCCTTGGTTGTCATGTCGCTCAGCCTGGACACAAGTGTGCTGGAGTTTGTTGTATTTTTCAGCCTGAGGCATGTTCCCAAACTGCCAATAGATGCCGTGCTAGAAGCTAGTCAGAAGCTAAAATAAAATAAAGTCCAAGGCCAAATTCCCACTCCTTCTCAGCTGTAACCTGCTGACGTGAGTGGAGTTTTTTTTTAACTCTATAGTGTCAAAGAATTTAAATGACCTCTTTAAATATTTAAACCCTGCAGGTATGGTAATTTGACTGCAATGGATTCCAGCTAAATATTCCAAAAGTGCCGGTACGATCTGGTGAGAGGACAATCTGCGGCTGATAGTTCGAACAGTCACACGAGGAGATGTAAGTTACTTTACACCGACGTGTTTGCAAGTTTATTCTCACAATGACGGCGTTGCGCAATGCTAGATGTTCTAACTACAGAGATGGAGAGAGGAAGCGGCTGCCTACGGAGAATCTAATAGCTCCAGCTGCTCCCTCACTCACCTCTGCTCCCTTTCGATCCGATCCGTTTCCCTCCATATTTTATTTATTTCTGTTCCCCTCAGCACATTCGTATTTCTGCCTGCCTTCTCCTCCTCTGTCCAAGTCTCTCTCCATCTCGTCCGCCTCTGAATTTACCACCACGGCTCGCCTTTTGGCACTTCTTCCTCTGTTCTGCCACCCTGCTCCTCTCCCCCTCTGTGCCTTTTCTTTTTTTCTCGGCCTCTCTTTCCATCATAATCTGTTTTGCTCGAGCTCGGTATAAAACGCCAGTCTTTTTCACTTGGAACAAGCCTCCTCTCATCTCTGCCTCCTTCTCACTTTGCACATTTTGTCAGAAGTTTGAGTTGGCAGAGATTTGAAGGTTGGAGTCTAAACGAGAGAGGAGAAGGTGCGGGGGGAAAAAATGCACGCATCTAATGAGTTTAGGCATCCAGTCAAGGAGAAACTTGTACTCTGAAGAGCATCGCACATACAAAACTGCCTGCTTTATTAATCTTATTAATTGCTTGAGTAAAAGTTGGGGTTGTGACACTCTTGTTAAAGCCTTGGGTTATTAATAAAAATAAGTTGCAGAATGGAAGGGCCAGAATCAATAAGCAGCCTTATAGGGGGAAATTAAATAAAGGGAGAAGGGTGCACGGAAAAGCTCGGTGCAGCTCAGATTTTGTTATTAGTTGCTGCTGCCCTTTAATGAGGGTTACTTAATGGTCCAGAAAACTGGCACACAGCACAAAACTGCAAAGCGAATGCTGATCCGTCAGCTACAAGTCCAACCTGAAGCTTTAAAACGTCTGGCGAAACTTTTAAAAGCCTGAGACGATGAAGATGAAACGTGAAGGTTCGAGCAAAAGCAAAGAGCTTGGCCAGAACCTGCTCGCTCTGAAGTCACATGCACTCGCTACGCCTTTGGTTTTGTTGAATGTTTTCCCTCGTTTTACTTTTCTATACGCTCCGAATCTTTCTTTATCAGCCTCGTCTCAGTGCCTTCTTTTATGGGAGAAGTATTCATTACAGGACAATAAAATCCTGATTGAAAAGAGTGAACCATCTTCGATGCTAGCACGTGGAGAGGAGCAGACAGAGACGTCGATGATGTGCGGCATTATACACGTTAATGGCTTCACTCAAAGGTAGCGCTGATTTTCCTTGCACTGCTGCTTACATCTCAAAGACACATCATGGCTGCTGTGACAGAACATTGTTTTTTACGTCGTTAGAGTTCAGGTAGGAATCAGCTGTGCTTTGTGGTTACACACGACAGATTTAGGGCTTTTCATTGGTTACTATGAATGCAACACTGATTATAGACACTTTGGCAACAGTGTACTGTATTTACATTGAACAATTGTCTGGATCCACATATAGTATTTGACACTAGTTCAATTACCAGTACAGGGTATACTGTATATGATGTGATATGATATGTCTCCCCTGTGTAAACACAGCACAGTAGTGTAATAACAGAAGTGTGATTTAGTGATTTAAAGACGCCAGAGCCCCGTATGATATCCACTGTGTTAAGTTTTGTTTTTGTTTTGTCACTGCTTTAATTTCCAATACTTTCCAACATGTTGCAATCTAATAATATATAGAGACATATCTGCGCATTGTCAATAATCTCAAATTATGTTTATGTGTGCTTTATTGGAAACATTCTAGAAATGCCAGAGAACCGTTTCGGTGGCTTAAAGGGCTAGATCAAGTCTTTTTAAGTGGGTTCTGTGGAAAAGTTATGAACAATTACTACTATCCTACCTGCTGTAGATGGCATTTTGACTTCATGGCATGTCTAAGTGAGGCCAAGGTCAAAGTGGACTTCCAGCATTCTAATTAAATTAATTACCGTATTTTCCGTTGTATAGGTCGCACCGTTGTATAGGTTGCAGTGTCCAATATTTATCAATAAATTGGAAAAATCCATAAATAGTTTGCACCGGTGTATAGGTCGTACCTACGTCACCGCCGGCGTAACGCGTCATCTGACGCGCCGCGTGACCGCTGAGTCAACCCGGCAATATGGACCGAGTGTTTAGCTCTGCTGCTAATGTCTGCCAGAAGCTAACAAAGCTAAACACGAGAGGAGTCCGTCTCTCAGAACACGAATAAAAAAAATCAAATTTTAGGTCAAATGTTTTCTCGAGACCATAGTAACGTACATTAAAGCTCCTATAATTACACTCTGTAAGCAGAAAAAATATACACCGAGTGGTTTCGAAGCTATTTATAAGAAAACAGAAGTAAACTGAAATATATAAGAAAACAGAAGTAAACTGAAATAAAAACGAAAGCTAACACGGGAAGTCCGCCTCTCGGAACACGAATAAAAAAATCGAATTTTAGGTCAAATATTTTCTCGAGGCGATAGTAACGTACATTAAAGCTCCTATAATTACACCCTGTAAGCAGAAAAAATATACACCGAGTGGTTTTGAAGCTATTTATGACGTAAACAGAAGTAAACTGAAATAAAAACGAATGCTAACACGAGAAAGTCCGCCTCTCAGAACACGAATAAAAAATCAAATTTTAGGTCAAATGTTTTCTCGAGACCATAGTAACGTACATTAAAGCTCCTATAATTACACTCTGTAAGCAGAAAAAATATACACCGAGTTGTTTCGAAGCTATTTATAACAACTTCTGTATTGAACGCCTTTTTTGATTTTATCATGTCCTGGACGACTGAGAATCTTCACCAGCATATTTATAACAAATACAGAAGCTAACACTAGAAGCTAAATGCTACAAAAAGATCATTTTTTTATTTTTTTTTATCTCAAACATCTAATAAAGGTACTCACTTGTAAACGTCCACACTGTGATTCCATTCCATTCTGTAAGTTTCAGAAAAATCTGCTGAGTGGTTCTTGACTTATCTTGCTGACAAACAGCAAACAAACAGAGCTAACATAAGCTACATCCAGCTCAGGCGGCCGACAGAATCAGTCCGAGCAGAGGAGCTTTTTTTCGGGCACATGAGCTGGAAACTGTCTACTTCTTCTTCTTGGGTCGGTGTACTCCTCTGGAAGTGGTACTGCACTGCGCCCCTAGCGGCCGAAAGTGGTACTGCTTCATTTTCTGTCAAACTGAAAAGGCTCATAACTCAGCCAAAAATTTGTCTAAAAATATGGGAAAAAATCCATAAATAGGTCGCACTGGTGTATAGGTCGCAGGCAAAACCATAAAAAGGTGCGACCTATACACCGAAAAATACGGTAATTAAAAATACTCTAGTTAAAAAAATGGATTCATGTGAATGTTGTTAAATAAAATGTAGTTGGTTGCATATTATTTAAGAATTCAAGGATTCAGTGTTATTGTCATTTGCATCACATGTGGTACATGAGGTGGAACGAAATTGTGTACACAGGAAACCAGTTACATCCAACAAAAGTATAAAATGTAAAAGAAAAACTGTAGTAAAATCTAAAATATGAACTATTATACAACTATAATTCTGCTGGAATGGCTTCAGGCTGCACAGGAAGTATCAAAATGCTGCTGCTGCTTGCACTGGAAAATAACCACCTGTGATAACTGCCTTACATTAAATGATTAACACTAGAAGTCCCAGAGAAGGGTCATTCAACATTTCTACCTTTGGAACCCAGAGACGGGTCGAGTGACCCGAAGGATTTTAGCTAACATCCTATAATGAGCTGTTAACAGGCGCTTTTGTTTTGTAAATAAGGCCATTACTGGCGCACCACAGGAGGGGGCACACTAATTTGACTAAGGCTGCGCTTTTTTGCGCAAGTGAACTTGGCTTCTAAATCCCCCGGTCCCTTTCAGTGGGCTACATATGTTGGTCCGTCACTTGACCTCAGGTCATGTGACCTATGTCGGTCCGTCAGTTTACCTCAGGTCATGTGACCTGTGTCGGTCCGTCAGTTGACTTCATGTCGTGTGACCTGTGTCGTTTTGTCAGTTGACCTCAGGTCATAAGACCTGTGTTGGTCCGTCACTTGACCTCAGGTCCTGTGACCTGTGTCGGTCCGTCAGTTGACCTCAGGTCATGTGACCTGTGTCGGTCCGTCAGTTGACTTCATGTCATGTGACCTGTGTCGTTGTGTCAGTTGACCTCAGGTCATGTGACCTGTGTTGGTACGTCAGTTGACCTCAGGTCATGTGACCTATGTCAGTCCGTCAGTTGACCTCAGGTCATGTGACCTGTGTCGGTACGTCAGTTGACCTCATGCCGTGTGACCTGTGTCGGTCCGTCAGTTGACCTCATGTTGAGTGACCAGTGTCGGTCTATCAGTTGACTTCATGTCGTGTGACCTATGTTGGTCCGTCATGTGACCTGTGTCGGTCAGTCAGTTGACCTCAGGTCATGTGACCTGTGTTGGTCCGTCACTTGACCTCAGGTCATGTGACCTGTGTCGGTCCGTCACTTGATCTCATGTCATGTGACCTGTGTCAGTACGTCAGTTGACCTCATGCCGTGTGACCTATGTCGGTACGTCAGTTGACCTCATGCCGTGTGACCTGTGTTGGTACGTCAGTTGACCTCATGTCATGTGACCTGTGTCGGTCTGTCAGTTGACTTCATGTCGTGTGACCTGTGTTGGTCTGTCACTTGACCTCAGGTCATGTGACCTGTGTTGTTCCGTCACTTGACCTCAGGTCATGGGACCTGTGTTGTTCCATCACTTGACCTCAGGTCATGGGACCTTTGTCGGTCCGTCAGTTGACCTCAGGTCATGTGACCTGTGTTGGTCCGTCACTTGACCTCAGGTCATGTGACCTGTGTCGGTCCGTCACTTGATCTCATGTCATGTGACCTATGTCGGTCTGTCAGTTGACCTCATGTCGTGTGACCTATGTCGGTCCGTCAGTTGACCTCATGTCGTGTGACCTATGTCGGTCCGTCAGTTGACTTCATGTCATGTGACCTGTGTCTGTCCGTCAGGTGACGGACAACAATAGGTCAAGCATGTTTTAGAACACAGCAATGGGCCACCTGCATGTGCCGGCACGCACCGTATATACATGTGCCAAGGACAAGGAGAGAGACAGTAAGCAAAATAATTTATTTGACAGAACATCAAAGTTATAGGATAGTCAGCATAGCAGAATAAGACAATTTTATGCATAAAATTGTTCTGGAGCAGACAAAGCTTTCCGTTCAGTGGATGTCCCAAAATGTTCAACTGTGAGATAACTTCAGGGTCAGGGCCTCTCTTCTGACTAAGGGGGGAAGTGCAAGCAGAGTCTTACTTACCTGGTGGAAACATTGGAATGCAGTTTGTGCAGTCTGGTGTGGTGGGGGTGTCTGAGTTGTGTGCACGCATATTTATAACAAAAGGCAGTTAATGGCCCACTAATGTGGACCCACTAATGGCCCACTAATGGTTGGTTTGGACTAAAGCCCGGTGCAGAGCTCCGCGCTGGACCGAGTCCCGCGCCACGCGCGCGCGCTGCGCGTGGGGGGTTCACAGCAGAGCACAGCGTGAGCAGCGTGTGTGCTCCAACAGAGCTCTGCTTTCTTCTTCGTTCTCTTGAGCGGAGGGGGTCAGTTCAGTCCCCCTCCGCGTGCAGCTGATTGGTCAGACACAGCGCTTCGCGTAGGCGCTCGTAAAATTGGAGCTTGGCGCGCTCGCATGAACGTTCAAAGGGCTTGTGCAGCGGCGACCTCACGGCGCTCACACAGCGGGGCGCCGTGCTCGCTCAAACGCGGAGCTCTGCGCCGGCCTTAAGGGTCTTTTGACCCTCTTTCAGGACTTCTGGGGGGAGGTTGAAAATCCTGGGACTTCTAGTGTTAACCAGTATGTTGATGTACCTTGCATAACTGAATAAGCCAATATTGCACATCACATATAATAAATCAGGGATCACCAACGTGGTGCCCGCGGGCACCTGGTCACCCGCAGAGACCAAATGGGGTGGTGGTGACAGCAATATATATTTTTTAAATTTTATTTAAAAAAAGATGGTAGAAACTGATCCCCACCCCCCTTCTTTATAAGAATCTGGTCTTTTACTTTAATAAATGTTAAAAAATAATTAGATATTTTTTACTTTATAATGTCATCTCTAAAAGCCCCCTCCAGCAAATCTAAAGTGGTCCACAGGCCACCAGTTGATAACCACAGTTGTAACAGGTTGTTATGGCTCCAGACACGTTTAATTTAGTGAAGGAAGGCATAAAAATGGCTCTTTTGGTACGGAGAGATTTAATGTATACAGCGGTGCTTATACATTTATTTTACAGCCTGTC
>JBBPBX010010370.1:47298-58044 GCA_038048925.1 Garcialebias charrua
TATATATGTATATATGTATATGTATATATATATATATATATATATATATGTATATATATATATATATATATATATATATATATATATATATATATATATATATATATATATATATATATATATATATTTATATATATATATATATATATATATATATATATATATATATATATATATATATATATATATATGTGTATATATATATATATATATATATATATATATATATATATATATATATATATATATATATATATATATATATATATATATATATATATATATATATATATATATATATATATATATATATATATATATATATACTATATATATATATATATATATATATATATATATATATATATATATATATATATATATATATATACTGTATATACAGTATAGATCAATGATGCATTTATAAAGAGATAACAAAATAAAAAATAATAATAAAAAAGTGATGTACCAAGCTTAAGAAACTCTGTTTAGAGAGAGCAATTCTGAAAAAAATAAGAATAAGAATAAGAATAAACAGTTTTATGCAACATGATTTATGTTTTGTTTTTCAACTGTTCTGTCTGTTTTATGATTTTATTTTTAATTTTAAAATAAAATAGAAAATCAGAATCAGTTTTGTGAAGTGTTTCATAATGACCAATACAGGTTAAGTTTTGTGCACAAAACATAATTTATGTTCAGATGTCAAACTTGTACACTTTATTGCAGAGTATTCCATGACTCATACTTCATTAGTTGGGGAATAAAAAAAAAAAAAAAAAAGAATATTCATGTGTAGACTTTTGACCATTTCATCAAATAATAACTTAGTTTGAAATTTGAGATAGGTTTTAAAAGCTAAAAGGTAAAATATGTATATTTTACAATAATTAAATAAATAATAATATTTAAAAAATGCATAAATTGAAATAAGAAAACTTAAATTGTATGTTGTTTTCATTTGAAGGAAAGATTGAGATTTTTATTAAAGAAAAAACAAATGCCAGGGAGGCTGATATAGCTAGGACAGTTTTTGTAAATTTGAAAATTTCTTAAAATACATACAAATAACTTCTTTCTATTTATTATTGCAAATAGTTAATTTTTTCATTGTTTGAATGTAATTCTTTAAACTCACTAGATACTAGTTATTATATATATATATATATATATATATATATATATATATATATATATATATATATATATATATATATATATATATATATATATATATATATATATATATATATATATATATATATATATATATATATATATATATATATATATATATATATATATATATATATATATATATATATATATATATATATATATATATATATATATATATATATATATATATATATATATATATATATATATATATATATATATATATATATATATATATATATATATATATATATATATATATATATATATATATATATATATATATATATATATATATATATATATATATTATATATATATATATATATATATATATATATATATATATATATATATATATATATATATATATATATATATATATATATATATATATATATATATATATATATATATATATATATATATATATATATATATATATATATATATATATATATATATATATATATATATATATATATATATATATATATAATATATATATATATATATATATATATATATATATATATATATATATATATATATATATATATATATATATATATATATATATATATATATATATATATATATATATATATATATATATATATATATATATAATATATATATATATATATATATATATATATATATATATATATATATATATATATATATATATATATATATATATCTTCTATCAGTCAAACAAAACAAAAAATGTTGTCAATTTGTTTAAATCAATGCTTGAAGTATTGAATATTTATAATTTGTGCAGATGTTATATGTATAAACATAAAAAAATAACAATATGACAGCCACAACAAAGAATCTCAGTTTTAAATAAAACATTTTCCTTTATCAAAAATATTATTAATTTTTGTTATGTGTATGTATAGCAAATAATATTTACTTTATTTTTATCCTTATCTTCCATCGTTCATTTAGTTAATATTTTAACATTTTGTATATTTTTAAGCATTTTACAATGACGTTTTTTAAATAGACGGTTTTCTGTTTATTGAAGTGATTTAAAAACTTTTTGTAAATGCAGCAGGGCTGTTTTATGATCTGCTGCTCTCATGTTTAAGATATCAAAACTCTTTTAGCAGTTTCAGAACCTCTTGAACAGAGTCGGCTGATGAAGTGTGTACACTGGATCCGTTTGCATAAAAGACCACAAAGTGTGAACGAAGCTGAATTAACTCACTTGAACGTTTCTCACAGGCTCCTGAAAAGAACAAGCTGAGGACGAGAGACACGAAGAGAAAAAGAGCTCCTCCTGGGACCAAGCTGGAAATGATGGACCTGGATCATAAGAAACCTCTGAGTGGACAACTTATCTGAGCAGGGACGTGCCCTGACTGTAACTAACAACTCCTGGCAGCCCCTCCAGAGCCTGGATCAGGTCCTGGCTCAGGTCCTGGATTAGATCCTGGCTCAGGTCCTGGATCAGGTCCTGGATCAGGTCCTGGATCAGGTCCTGGATCAGGTCCTGGATCAGGTCCAGGATCAGGTCCTGGATCAGGTCCTGGATCAGGTCCTGGATCAGATCCTGGATCAGGTCCTGGATCAGGTCCTGGATCAGGTCCTGGATCAGGTCCAGGATCAGATCCTGGATCAAGTCCTGGATCAGATCCTGGATCAGGTCCTGGATCAGATCCTGGATCAGGTCCTGGATCAGGTCCTGGATCAGGTCCTGGATCAGGTCCTGGATCAGGTCCTGGATCAGGTCCTGGATTAGATCCTGAATCAGGTCCTGGATCAGGTCCTGGATCAGGTCCTGGATCAGGTCCTGGATCAGGTCCTGGATTAGGTCCTGAATCAGGTCCTGGATCAGGTCCTGGATCAGGTCCTGAATCAGGTCCTGGATCAGGTCCTGGATCAGGTCCTGAATCAGGTCCTGAATCAGGTCCTGGATCAGGTCCTGGATCAGGTCCTGAATCAGGTCCTGGATCAGGTCCTGGATCAGGTCCTGGATCAGGTCCTGGATCAGGTCCTGAATCAGGTCCTGGATCAGGTCCTGGATCAGGTCCTGGATCAGGTCCTGGATCAGATCCTGGATCAGGTCCTGGATCAGGTCCTGGATCAGGTCCTGGATCAGGTCCTGGATCAGGTCCTGAATCAGGTCCTGGATCAGATCCTGGATCAGGTCCTGGATCAGATCCTGGATCAGGTCCTGGATCAGATCCTGGATCAGGTCCTGGATCAGATCCTGGATCAGATCCTGGATCAGGTCCTGGATCAGGTCCTGGATCAGGTCCTGGATCAGGTCCTGAATCAGATCCTGGATCAGGTCCTGAATCAGGTCCTGGATCAGGTCCTGGATCAGGTCCTGGATCAGGTCCTGGATCAGATCCTGGATCAGGTCCTGGATCAGATCCTGGATCAGGTCCTGGATCAGGTCCTGGATCAGGTCCTGGATCAGGTCCTGGATCAGATCCTGGATCAGGTCCTGGATCAGGTCCTGATCAGATCCTGGATCAGGTCCTGGATCAGGTCCTGGATCAGGTCCTGGATCAGGTCCTGGATCAGGTCCTGGATCAGGTCCTGGATCAGGTCCTGGATCAGATCCTGGATCAGGTCCTGGATCAGGTCCTGGATCAGGTCCTGGATCAGGTCCTGGATCAGATCCTGGATCAGGTCCTGGATCAGGTCCTGAATCAGATCCTGGATCAGGTCCTGGATCAGATCCTGGATCAGGTCCTGGATCAGGTCCTGAATCAGGTCCTGGATCAGGTCCTGGATCAGGTCCTGGATCAGATCCTGGATCAGGTCCTGGATCAGGTCCTGGATCAGGTCCTGGATCAGGTCCTGAATCAGGTCCTGGATCAGATCCTGGATCAGGTCCTGGATCAGGTCCTGGATCAGGTCCTGGATCAGGTCCTGGATCAGGTCCTGGATCAGGACCACGTTCTAATGACAGCACCAAACCAGGCAGCTCAGCCTATAAATCCACGGCAGGGTTACAATAATAAATACAATACTTTACATTTATTACTACTGTTTACATTTACACTACTTTTATCTACACTACTGCAGATACATATACAGCATTCTCTGACTAGCCTTATCTAAGGATGCCAAATGTGCCTTATGTGCCTCACTGCATATGCCACTTTGCCTCTATACCAACATCAACTACCTCATACATATACTGTGTACATTAACTTATATGCTGCTGTGCCACTCTTTGCAAATGTCAACGCTAGAAACTTCAGTTTATTTTATAGATTTACGTTTTTATACTTTTCATACTACTATGCAAAAACTCAGGACAGTATTACACTTTTATTATTTCATTTTATGCTTATGTTCATTGGGTGTTTGGTGTTTCAGTGTTGGTGTAAATTTTCATACTTTTATACTATTATGAAAAAACTCAGGACAGTGTTACACTTTTTTACTATTTTATGCTTATGTTTATTAAATGTTTTAGTGTTTAGTGTTTAGATGGTTACTGTTGCACCGAGGGACTGAGAGAAACGCAATTTCGGTCCTGTGTATGTCCTGTACATATTGCAGTTCTGACAATAAAGTTGACTTTGACTTTGAAAAAAAAAAAAAAAAAACCTAGCAGCAACAGAATAAAAAGACAAAGTCATTTATGAAGTGGATAAAGAGAGAGCTACAAACTGTATGTGCATGAATAAACAAAGGAGGAACACGAAGAAGCCAGAAGAGCTTTTCATGTGGATTTAGTGACTTAGCATAGATTACATCATTAGTTTTAAAGCTGCACCACCACAGGAGGAAAACTGACATGAGATGAACAGACTGGGGCTAATGTTTGTTGGTGACACTGGATTCTAGCAGATTAAAGTTTTAATCATTTTCTCTATGAAAGAAATAATCATTTAAAATAGGAAAAGTGCAAGTACGTTCAATCATTCAGGTAAATACATCACAGAAGAGTTCAGTCGTGTCCTCTGGACAGTTTCTGTTTGTTGAAACGATTCGTCTTTTCATCCAAAGGACTTCATCAGTCCGAGGAGCCACAACAAACTCACAGCACCTTCAACCAGTAAGTAGCACCAGGTCAACCAGTTTGATGGTTAGTCAGACGATTTCTGGAGTCCATGTGAAGGAGTTATTTATAAGACTGAGTTTGTTGTGGCTCCTCAGACTGATGGAGACGAAACGTTTGAACAGAAAGAAAAGAAGAAAAAAAACGTCCAGAGGACTGGACTGAACGTTGCTGGATGCTTTACCTGCTGAGCATGAACTTTGACAACAATCAAATGTTTTAGACAAAATGGCCGCTTGTTGACCCAGCCTGAGGACACCTGGCCAAAATGGGTCAAAAGAAAAAGAGTCTTAATCATGAAGGTGAATAAATCACAAAAAAGTTCAACAAGTCGTCCGGACAGTTTCTTTTCTTTTCTTTTTTGTCTTTTTCTTTCAGAAAGAAACTGTCCAGATGACGACTTGTTGAACTTTTTTGTGATTTATTCACCTTCATGATTAAGACTCTTTTTCTTTTGACCCATTTTGGCCAGGTGTCCTCAGGCTGGGTCAACAAGCGGCCATTTTGTCTAAAACATTTGATTGTTGTCAAAGTTCATGCTCAGCAGGTAAAGCATCCAGCAACGTTCAGTCCAGTCCTCTGGACGTTTTTTTTCTTCTTTTCTTTCTGTTCAAACGTTTCGTCTCCATCAGTCTGAGGAGCCACAACAAACTCAGTCTTATAAATAACTCCTTCACATGGACTCCAGAAATCGTCTGACTAACCATCAAACTGGTTGACCTGGTGCTACTTACTGGTTGAAGGTGCTGTGAGTTTGTTGTGGCTCCTCGGACTGATGAAGTCCTTTGGATGAAAAGACGAATCGTTTCAACAAACAGAAACTGTCCAGAGGACACGACTGAACTCTTCTGTGATGTATTTACCTGAATGATTGAACGTACTTGCACTTTTCCTATTTTAAATGATTATTTCTTTCATAGAGAAAATGATTAAAACTTTAATCTGCTAGAATCCAGTGTCACCAACAAACATTAGCCCCAGTCTGTTCATCTCATGTCAGTTTTCCTCCTGTGGTGGTGCAGCTTTAAAACTAATGATGTAATCTATGCTAAGTCACTAAATCCACATGAAAAGCTCTTCTGGCTTCTTCGTGTTCCTCCTTTGTTTATTCATGCACATACAGTTTGTAGCTCTCTCTTTATCCACTTCATAAATGACTTTGTCTTTTTATTCTGTTGCTGCTAGGTTTTTTTTTTTTTTTTTTTTCAAAGTCAAAGTCAACTTTATTGTCAGAACTGCAATATGTACAGGACATACACAGGACCGAAATTGCGTTTCTCTCAGTCCCTCGGTGCAACAGTAACCATCTAAACACTAAACACTAAAACATTTAATAAACATAAGCATAAAATAGTAAAAAGTGTAACACTGTCCTGAGTTTTTCATAATAGTATAAAAGTATGAAAATTTACACCAACACTGAAACACCAAACACCCAATGAACATAAGCATAAAATGAAATAATAAAAGTGTAATACTGTCCTGAGTTTTTGCATAGTAGTATGAAAAGTATAAAAACGTAAATCTATAAAATAAACTGAAGGTTCTAGCGTTGACATTTGCAAAGAGTGGCACAGCAGCATATAAGTTAATGTACACAGTATATGTATGAGGTAGTTGATGTTGGTATAGAGGCAAAGTGGCATATGCAGTGAGGCACATAAGGCACATTTGGCATCCTTAGATAAGGCTAGTCAGAGAATGCTGTATATGTATCTGCAGTAGTGTAGATAAAAGTAGTGTAAATGTAAACAGTAGTAATAAATGTAAAGTATTGTATTTATTATTGTAACCCTGCCGTGGATTTATAGGCTGAGCTGCCTGGTTTGGTGCTGTCATTAGAACGTGGTCCTGATCCAGGACCTGATCCAGGACCTGATCCAGGACCTGATCCAGGGCCTGATCCAGGACCTGATCCAGGATCTGATCCAGGACCTGATTCAGGACCTGATCCAGGACCTGATCCAGGACCTGATCCAGGACCTGATCCAGGATCTGATCCAGGACCTGATCCAGGACCTGATCCAGGACCTGATTCAGGACCTGATCCAGGATCTGATCCAGGATCTGATCCAGGACCTGATCCAGGATCTGATTCAGGACCTGATCCAGGACCTGATCCAGGATGATCCAGGACCTGATCCAGGACCTGATCCAGGACCTGATCCAGGACCTGATCCAGGATCTGATCCAGGACCTGATCCAGGACCTGATCCAGGACCTGATCCAGGACCTGATCCAGGATCTGATCCAGGATCTGATCCAGGACCTGATCCAGGATCTGATTCAGGACCTGATCCAGGACCTGATCCAGGATCTGATCCAGGACCTGATCCAGGACCTGATCCAGGACCTGATCCAGGACCTGATCCAGGATCTGATCCAGGACCTGATCCAGGATCTGATTCAGGACCTGATCCAGGACCTGATCCAGGACCTGATCCAGGACCTGATTCAGGACCTGATCCAGGATCTGATTCAGGACCTGATCCAGGACCTGATCCAGGACCTGATCCAGGACCTGATCCAGGATCTGATCCAGGATCTGATCCAGGACCTGATCCAGGATCTGATCCAGGACCTGATCCAGGATCTGATCCAGGACCTGATCCAGGATCTGATCCAGGACCTGATTCAGGACCTGATCCAGGACCTGATCCAGGACCTGATCCAGGACCTGATCCAGGACCTGATCCAGGATCTGATCCAGGACCTGATTCAGGACCTGATCCAGGATCTGATCCAGGACCTGATTCAGGACCTGATCCAGGACCTGATCCAGGACCTGATCCAGGACCTGATCCAGGACCTGATTCAGGACCTGATCCAGGACCTGATCCAGGACCTGATTCAGGACCTGATTCAGGACCTGATCCAGGACCTGATCCAGGACCTGATTCAGGACCTGATCCAGGACCTGATCCAGGACCTGATTCAGGACCTAATCCAGGACCTGATCCAGGACCTGATCCAGGACCTGATCCAGGACCTGATCCAGGACCTGATTCAGGATCTAATCCAGGACCTGATCCAGGACCTGATCCAGGACCTGATCCAGGACCTGATCCAGGACCTGATCCAGGACCTGATCCAGGATCTGATCCAGGACCTGATCCAGGATCTGATCCAGGACTTGATCCAGGATCTGATCCTGGACCTGATCCAGGACCTGATCCAGGACCTGATCCAGGACCTGATCCAGGATCTGATCCAGGACCTGATCCAGGACCTGATCCAGGACCTGATCCTGGACCTGATCCAGGACCTGATCCAGGACCTGATCCAGGACCTGATCCAGGACCTGATCCAGGACCTGAGCCAGGATCTAATCCAGGACCTGAGCCAGGACCTGATCCAGGCTCTGGAGGGGCTGCCAGGAGTTGTTAGTTACAGTCAGGGCACGTCCCTGCTCAGATAAGTTGTCCACTCAGAGGTTTCTTATGATCCAGGTCCATCATTTCCAGCTTGGTCCCAGGAGGAGCTCTTTTTCTCTTCGTGTCTCTCGTCCTCAGCTTGTTCTTTTCAGGAGCCTGTGAGAAACGTTCAAGTGAGTTAATTCAGCTTCGTTCACACTTTGTGGTCTTTTATGCAAACGGATCCAGTGTACACACTTCATCAGCCGACTCTGTTCAAGAGGTTCTGAAACTGCTAAAAGAGTTTTGATATCTTAAACATGAGAGCAGCAGATCATAAAACAGCCCTGCTGCATTTACAAAAAGTTTTTAAATCACTTCAATAAACAGAAAACCGTCTATTTAAAAAACGTCATTGTAAAATGCTTAAAAATATACAAAATGTTAAAATATTAACTAAATGAACGATGGAAGATAAGGATAAAAATAAAGTAAATATTATTTGCTATACATACACATAACAAAAATTAATAATATTTTTGATAAAGGAAAATGTTTTATTTAAAACTGAGATTCTTTGTTGTGGCTGTCATATTGTTATTTTTTTATGTTTATACATATAACATCTGCACAAATTATAAATATTCAATACTTCAAGCATTGATTTAAACAAATTGACAACATTTTTTGTTTTGTTTGACTGATAGAAGATATATATATATATATATATATATATATATATATATATATATATATATATATATATATATATATATATATATATATATATATATATATATATATATATATATATATATATATATATATATATATATATATATATATATATATATATATATATATATATATATATATATATATATATATATATATATATATATATATATATATATATATATATATATATATATATATATATATATATATATATATATATATATATATATATATATATATATATATGTATATATATATATATATATATATATATATATATATATATATATATATATATATATATATATATATATATATATATATATATATATATATATATATATATATATATATATATATATATATATATATATATATATATATATATATATATATATATATATATATATATATATATATATATATATATATATATATATATATATATATATATATATATATATATATATATATATATATATATATATATATATATATATATATATATATATATATATATATATATATATATATATATATATATATATATATATATATATATATATATATATATATATATATATATATATATATATATATATATATATATATATATATATATATATATATATATATATATATATATATATATATATATATATATATATATATATATATAACTAGTATCTAGTGAGTTTAAAGAATTACATTCAAACAATGAAAAAATTAACTATTTGCAATAATAAATAGAAAGAAGTTATTTGTATGTATTTTAAGAAATTTTCAAATTTACAAAAACTGTCCTAGCTATATCAGCCTCCCTGGCATTTGTTTTTTCTTTAATAAAAATCTCAATCTTTCCTTCAAATGAAAACAACATACAATTTAAGTTTTCTTATTTCAATTTATGCATTTTTTAAATATTATTATTTATTTAATTATTGTAAAATATACATATTTTACCTTTTAGCTTTTAAAACCTATCTCAAATTTCAAACTAAGTTATTATTTGATGAAATGGTCAAAAGTCTACACATGAATATTCTTTTTTTTTTTTTTTTTTTTCCCAACTAATGAAGTATGAGTCATGGAATACTCTGCAATAAAGTGTACAAGTTTGACATCTGAACATAAATTATGTTTTGTGCACAAAACTTAACCTGTATTGGTCATTATGAAACACTTCACAAAACTGATTCTGATTTTCTATTTTATTTTAAAATTAAAAATAAAATCATAAAACAGACAGAACAGTTGAAAAACAAAACATAAATCATGTTGCATAAAACTGTTTATTCTTATTCTTATTCTTATTTTTTTCAGAATTGCTCTCTCTAAACAGAGTTTCTTAAGCTTGGTACATCACTTTTTTATTATTATTTTTTATTTTGTTATCTCTTTATAAATGCATCATTGATCTATACTGTATATACAGTATAT
>JBBPBX010010371.1:2993-22961 GCA_038048925.1 Garcialebias charrua
TATAATATTGCCTTCTCTAACTTTAATCTATTGTAAATCTTTATACCTTAAGTATGGCAAATAACTGTTTTGTTTACTTGTGCGTTTTTTCAACAACTTATTAAAACATATATTTAAAAAAATGACAATTTGGCATTCTTCCCATGTTCAACCAATGAATTCTGCAAAATAACCTAAACATTACTCAGACAAACCATAATTTGTTTTGTTTGAAAGTAATAATAACACTGAAGTGGACTTGAACTTGATTTTCTATGTAGAGAAAAGTTTACATTTTCAAACAGAAATGTAATCAAAGCTTAAACAGTACATTCATTCATTCAACCTTTATTTAGTCAGGTAAATCTTTTGAACCTCAAGGGCTCATTTACGAAAGCGACCTGCTAAAACTAAAGAACAATGAACAGCAGTGGTATAATTTCCTTAAACAATAAACAATAAACAAACAAACAATAAACAATAGAAAACAAAAGAGAGAAGAAAAAAAAAAAAAAAAAAAAAAAAAAAAAAAAATTTTTTTTTTTTTTTTTTTTTTTACAAAGTATCAAAAAACTAGCAAAACATTATAAGGTAGACGTATAAAATCAAAGACAGGAACAGATCTGCATTGGTTTTTGCCAGGATTCCAACAGATTTAAACAGTACAGTTCATGGACTAAATAGTTTAGATGTTTAATTGAACGCATTACTTCATTATTCATGTCATTTCCAGCACTCCCTTTAAAATTGTTCAGATGTAAAGCTCTTTGATGTGTTTGTTTGGACTTTGTTGATACAAATGCAAAGTTCTTGTAAGGATCTCAAATCAAGTCAAACTTTAATTACAACTCAAAAATCAATCTCACATTTTGGTATGAGGTTTATAATTATTTTTTTCTATCCAGGTTTGTTCTTTTTCTACAACAGCTCTGAGTGTACGCACTTCTAGACAAAGGTCGAGGAAGGCAATATACCAGGTCAGACTTTTCAGTCAATTTACCTTTTCCTCTCATTCGTTCAGAGATACATCAGAGTCCGAGTCAGAGGGAACCCCCGACCTACGAACGAGTTTGGGACCTAAGAACAGTTCGCAGCTCGATCCTGTCGTAGCTAGGGGGAGAAAATTGCGTCCCGTTCGTAGGTCGTTATTCCGTTCGTAGGTCGCGGAAATACCGCTAACGGTGCGCCGCGCACACATTTAACAGCATGAGACTGACATACTGGGCCATAAACATGCACAGAACTTTATTTACAAACACTTATCTAAACCATTACACCACACATTCATCCATAAACACACACAGTAACTGTACATCAGTAACTTCACATCAGAACTGCAGGAAATCAGCAGGAAATCACATCAGCAAAATGATGTCAACAATCACACATGAACACTTCTCAAAGTGCAGCTTTTAACATCAGAGCAGCAAATCAGGGACTCCCATCAGCAAAATGATGTCAACAATCACACATGAACACTTCTCAAAGTGCAGCTTTTAACATCAGAGCAGCAAATCAGGGACTCCCATCAGCAAAATGATGTCAACAATCACACATGAACACTTCTCAAAGTGCAGCTTTTAACATCAGAGCAGCAAATCAGGGACTCCCATCAGCAAAATGATGTCAACAATCACACATGAACACTTCTCAAAGTGCAGCTTTTAACATCAGAGCAGCAAATCAGGGACTCCCATCAGCAAAATGATGTCAACAATCACACATGAACACTTCTCAAAGTGCAGCTTTTAACATCAGAGCAGCAAATCAGGGACTCCCATCAGCAAAATGATGTCAACAATCACACATGAACACTTCTCAAAGTGCAGCTTTTAACATCAGAACAGCAGCAAATCAGGGACTCCCATCAGCAAAATGATGTCAACAATCACACATGAATCCATAAATCCATCAGCAGCATCACATCTATCAGAAACATGTTGCAACCATCATGTTTTTGAAACCAGTGCGTTGATGAGTGTCCATGTGCATGAGAAAGAAGTCCATGAACTCAGAAAAAGCTAGAAGCAGCAGAAAAATGAAACAAAATTGCCTTACTTTGACTGAAGTGTAGGTAGACAGATGTTTTTCTCATGATCAAACCTGCATCTGATGGAACTGCTTAGCCATTGCTCAACAATGAATGTTGGGAGCATTTTAGGCCAGCTGTTAGTTCAGGCAGGTGTCAGTTCAGGTCTGTGGTCCTGATGTGAGCAGGTCTGTGCATCACATGAAGTTTTTTTGGTTTTTGGCAGCAGTCATTTAGGCAGAACGACACAAAGGTGATGGATGGAGGCAAGATGCAGGACACCAGAGGCAGAGCAGCAGGAGCACGTAGCACCAGCGGCTCATCCATGAGGTGGAGCAACACGCGGATGAACTGTTGGAACACAACCACACACAGACGTCAGCACCTGCAGAGAACAACAACAACACTGACAACAACTTCTCCTTACCTGTGTGGTACATGTGTGGAGGACAGGCAGGAGGCTGGAGGACAGGCAGGAGGACAGGCTGGAGGCTGGACGACAGGCTGGAGGCAGAGCAGCAGGAGCACGTAGCACCAGCGGCTCATCCATGAGGTGGAGCAACACGCGGATGAACTGTTGGAACACAACCACACACAGACGTCAGCACCTGCAGAGAACAACAACAACACTGACAACAACAACTTCTCCTTACGTGTGTGGTGTGGTGCGTAGCAGATGTGTGGATAGACCAGGGGGACGTGCCGCTTTGGAGGCTGTCGAGAGAGAGGTGATGATTACAGTAGGTGTACAGTAGATGTAAGTTAAAACAAAAATAATAAATTAAAAGAAATTAACATGTCTTTGCTGTACCTTTCTGACGTTGCTGTGCTGGAATGTGAGGGTGGGCAGGTCAGTGATGGGACGGTGGAGTTGGTGGAGAGGAGGGGGAGGAGGAGGAGGAAGGTGTAGTAGGCTGTGAACATAAGCAGAGACAGTAACAGATTAAATTAATGTGTGTAACATGACAACTCCAAAAAATAAAAACAACATTTCATTACAGTACGTACTGTACCTGGAGGGATGGAGCGGGGGGGGGGGGTGCTGGGCGTCTTTCACTGGGGAGAGGGTGGGCTGTCCATGGCTTCCTCCTGGCTTTCTGCAGGAGGACTGGATGGCCTATCAGCTGGTGGGATGTCCAAGGCCTCCTCCTGGCTTGCTGCAGGAGGACTGGATGGCCTTTCAGCTGGTGCACCAGCAGATCCTGGAGGCGGTGCTGTGACCTTTGTAAAATATTGCAGCATGCTGCTCTGCACCTTTTCAAGCTTTTTGTCATCCAGGATCTGCTGATAACACGCAACTTCATTGAGGACACCCCGACGGACCTTGGCGAACCTCTCACAGTCGGAGTCCTGCTTCTCCATCCTCGCCAGGAAGCTGTGGAGTTCCTGAAAGCCCAGCACCATCTCCTGCCTGGTGAAGGTCGGAGGAATGACCTCCACCTCCTCCTCCACCTCCACTTCCTCATCCGGGACGTGCCTGTCGAGCTGAATCAGGTCGTCTGGGGACAGGTCCTCTCCTGATGCACCCAGCAGGTGTTGGATATCGTCCTGGTCCATTTCGAGCTCCAGTGACCTGCCCATCCTCACAACATCCTCGATTACACGGTCCACCTCCTGGGAATCGTGTACCCCCTGAACAAGCTCTGGACAGAGCTTCTTCCAGACTCCGCACATGTTCTGTCCAGTAACACGATGCCAGGAGTGGCCAATGTTGTGCACAGCATCGAGGATGTTGTACTTACGCCAGAAGTCTTTCAGCGTGAGGGTCTGAGAGTTCTCCGTTGCCTCCAAAGCGGCACGGATGACTCGCTGCAGGTAGTACGCCTTAAACGTACTAATAACCCCCTGGTCCATTGGCTGGATCAAAGAGGTGGTGTTGGGAGGCAGGTACACCACCTTCACATGCCTGTCCAAGTCGGTGAGAGCAGGGGGGTGTCCTGGAGCGTTGTCCAAGACCAGCAGGACTTTAAAGGCAATGTTCTGGTCATTGCAAAAACGCTTGACTTCTGGCAAAAAGTTGTTGGTGAACCAATTTTTAAAAACTTCCAGCGTCACCCAAGCCTTTTTATTAGACGCCCAATAAACAGGAAGTGTAGATTTATCAATATTTTTGAAGGGCCTGGGTTTATTAAATTGGTACACCAACAACGGCTTGAGTTTGCAATCACCCGAAGCATTGCCCCCCACCAGCAAGGTCAAACGCTCCTTGCCGACCTTGTGGCCGGGTGCGGTTCGTTCTTCCCTACTGATGTAGGTCCTGTCTGGCAAACGCTTCCAGAACAGCCCTGTCTCATCCACATTGAACACCTGCTGGGCAGTGTACCCACCGTCCCTGATGATCTGAGCCAGTTCTGCTGGGAATGCCTCAGCTGCCTCGTGGTCAGCGCTTGCTGCCTCACCTAAATGCACACAAAATGACACGGTTAAGCTGTTGTAACACTGTAATAAAAGGGAAAAAAATGTAAAAAACAATCGTAAGTCGTGGACTACCTGTACCTGCATTATTAAAAAATAAAAATGAGAAATTAAATGCTCACCCTGCACTCTGATGTTGTGGAAGTTGTTTCTTTTCCTGAAACGATCAAACCATCCTTTAGATGCATTGAAGGTCTCTGGTCCATCCAACTCCCCTGATGTGCTGCTTGAAGTCCCTCCTCCTACGCTTGAAGTCCCTCCTCCTGCGCTCTGGGAAGACGTTGCTTCACCCGGATCGCTCTGTGCAACCCCCTGCCCCCCGCATCTCCCTGCTCCCCTGCACCTCCCTCACTCGTCCCTAGTTCTAGCAGCCTGTGATAGATCCTCCTCGCCTTCTCACAAATCACAGACATGCCAACTGGTATTCTGCGTTGCGTGTTGTCCTCCAGCCATAGCACAAGCAACATTTCCATCTCAACTATTCTACCAGTCCTCTGTTTTGTAATGATGGTGGACTTCATGGGGGCTGAAAAATGCGCTCTTTGTCCGCCACTATCGTCCCCACAGTCGACCTCGGTAAATCTAGCCTCTCTCTCCTATTTTTGAGGGTGTCATGCCCTGATCAGACATTTTTATTATTTTTGCCTTCGTCTCCAGCGTGATCGTTCTGCGAGGTTTTTTCCCCTCTGCCGCGTCCGCAGACTTTCCAGGTCTCTTCGGAGCCATTCTTCGTACGAGCTAACGTGCTAACTCCTAAGGAGCAAAAATTAAAATTAATGCTAACGTTCACAAATCAATGCAAACGTTTGCTTTCGTCTAAAAATATTTCTTTGAGTACATTTAGTACTGGACCGTACCTGCCCGTTCGATGACCCGTCGAAAACTAGCGTAGAAAATTAGCTAACGTGCTAATTCCTAAGGAGCAAAAATTAAAATGAATGCTAACGTGCTAACGTTCGCTTTAGTCTAAAACTGCTACTGTAAATTAAAATTTATTACAGTACCTGTTCGTACGTTGTTTGTTGTTGTTTTTCTCTCGTTATCGTTGTTCTTCTTCGTTCTCGTTCGTATGTCTCTTCTCATCAATCGCCGTAACTAACCCACGAGGGACAAAATGGCCGCAGCCCTTTAAATAGTTACCGCTTTACCTGTACGGATCCCTCCGCCGCCAGGTGCACTGCGGCTGTGTGTACATCCGCCAGAAGCCCAGCCCCCCCCTCTCGCTGGCGGTACTTTTCCACTGTCATGCGCAGTGTCACGCCCATGCCCAACAAGCAACAGCCAAAGGCTGTAATGTTATGTCTACACAAACCATGTACAACTCACGAGCGTCACTCTATAGCCAACGGTGCATCACCTATTGTGTCCCCTAGTTAGGGATGGGAATTGATAAGAAATTATCAATATCAATGCCGTTATCGATGTCCTTTATCGATTCAATTCCTTATCAATTCTGTTATCAATTCTCATTTGGGTAAAAAAATATAGTAAACCATTTGAATAATAAACGAATAATATAGGATAGAGTTTCCGGAAAGGCCTTGGTTGGCTGCATTTTCCTTTTGCAGTTAGAACTTGGCAGTCACTTTTAGTTGTGTTGGTGACGTTGTGGTTCACTTTCTACTTTTCTTGTAGGACACATACTTCTTAGGTAGACTTTAGTTGGGTTATTTTTATTTATTTATTTATTTTGTCCTGTTTATCTCCTGTCCACGCTCCAGCTCAGTAGGTGGCGGTAATGCACCTTAAGTTGTTTGCCAACCGCCATTAAACTCCACCTAGAAGAAGAAGAAGAACTCGGTGCTAACGTTTATGCTAGCTGTTTGTGCTGGGGTTACTTGGATAAATCCGCAGAGAACCCCGCTGTTTCAAGCCAAATTAACGCGGCCGGAGGATTCTATTGTGTGTTTTGTGTCGACCACTCGACGGTGAGTCGTTAATTTTATGTATTTTGGGTTCATTTCGCCAATTTTACTCTTCAAAATGGCGGCCGCCATTTTGAAGAGGTTAAGCTCAGAAAGGTTAAGCTCAGAAAAACCTTGTGCTATAAAGTCACTGACTTTATAGCACAAGGTTTTTCTGAGCTTAACCGGTTCAAATGGTCAAATATGTTGGATTTAAAAAAGTATTTCTCCATCTGCCCTCTTCAAAATGGCGGTTAGCGTGTTAGCAGAACCGATAAGCTGAATCGTTAAGACACGCAACCTACAATTCCATGGAATTGGACTTTTAAGAACCGGTTCTCTAACAGAACCGGTTCTCGGTTCCCATCCCTACCCCTAGTGGACCAGTACCAACACATTGGTTCCTAGTGTCTGCTCACACAACATCTCCCCTTTTTAGCTTAGCATCCATACTATGCCTTTAAACTTAAATTGTCCTCGTTGAATTATAAACATGCTGAACAGACATACCAACACCCTTTTAAATGCTTTTACCAAGTGAACCGATTATACTAGCACTTTGTCCTTAATATTACAAACAACTATAACATTGACCTATCTAGGGGTCAAGGTCGACTACCTGGGTCCCCAGAGCTGTGCAGGGATTATTCTGCCCTGTGGGCCACAGCTCACTTCTCTATGACTGCTATTTACAAGTCCAGTCTCTGCGGGATACGAACAACCCGTCCCGACCTGGTGACTGTGGAGCCATCAGGAATCACTCTGATGTGTGACCTGTTCCTTCTTAGACTCCCAGACGGCATGTCGATGTTGTATGACCGTGGGGTGTTCGCTGGACTGCTGATAGTCCCCGAGTTGTTGGTGTTCTTCACCCAGACTCTTTGTCCTGGGTTGAGCTCTTGTTTAGTCTGTGCTCTGTGTCTCTTGTTGAACCAAGAACCTTGCTTCTGTTTCAGCTCCTGGTCTTTTCTCCGGAAGAGATGAAGATCTGGCCATCTTGGTCGTAGTTTGTCTTCGCTGACCGGCAAAGGTGTCCTGATGTTGCGACCCATCAATAGTTGTGCCGGTGATGATCCTTGTGCCAGGGGTGTGGCCCTGTATGCCATGAGAGCCTTATGTGGATCCTCCCCCTTCTTCAGGAAAGATTTCACCGTCCTTACAGCTCTCTCTGCTTCCCCATTACTCTGTGGATAGTGAGGACTTGAGGTGACATGAGTAAAATCATAGTCCCTTGCAAAGGCTGCAAACTCCGCCGCTGCAAACTGGGGGCCATTGTCCGTGACAAGGGTTTCAGGGACCCCGTGCCTGGCAAAGATCGCCTTCATTTTGTTGATCACCGGGACAGCAGTAGTAGAGGTCAGGTTCACCACCTCAATGTATCTGGAGAAGTAATCTATTACCACCAGGTACATGGCACGTTCCCACTGGAACAGATCTGCTGTGGCCCGCTGCCATGGCCTCAGAGGAAGTTGTGTTGTAGTTTTGTCTTTGTATTTCATGAGAGCGTTGAACTGACCTTTCACTTGCAGGGCTTCACCACTTGGACCACACAAGGGCTTGTCTGCTTCGGTAAGTGGGCCATGTGTGTCTTTCGAGTAGGTGGCTGTTGGTATCACAGTCACATCTGCTCCCGTGTCCAGTTTGAATGTGATGTTTTTGCCGTTGATTTCCAGCGTTTTTTTCCAGTTGTTGGGGCGTTCTCCTGCCGATACTGCTCCCAAAAACAGTTTGTCGTCCTCCAGTGCGACGTCCTCATCCTTCTGGACTGCTCCCACTCTGGCTGATCTGCACACAGCTGCAAAATGTCCCTTCTTTCGGCATTTCCTGCACTCTGCGTCTCGTGCTGCACAGTTCACTTTGTTGTGTGCAGGTGATTTACCACAGCGTCCACAGTACTTGTATCCTTTTTGGATTTCACTCTGTCTGTTTGTTTCGTGTGGTTTATGTGCTCGGTTGTCGCTGAAAGTTCTTTTCTTGAAATTTAATAAGTCCACGTTAGCATGCTGTGTCATTCCTGTCGTCTCTCTCACGACTGGTTGTTGTTTCTTAATCTCTTCATGCTGTCTTATTTGTTGCACCGCCTTTTCTAACGTTAGTCCACTGTCCATCTGCAGTTTCTCTGACAGGCCCTGGTGCTGTATGCCCGCCACCAACCTGTCTCTTATCATTTCGTCTTGCAGTGGTCCATACTGGCAGTTTTCTGCTAACTTATAGACTGCGCCTATGAAGGATTCAGCTGATTCACCAGCATCTTGGCTTCTTTTGTTAAAACGTGCCCGCTCATATATAACGTTGTATTTGCCAATAAAGTGTCTGTCAAAAGCTTCTTTTACACACTTGTATTTCTTAAGCTCATCCTGACTCAATCCCAGTGTTCCTAAAATGTCATCCGCTTTATCGCCCATCGTGTAAACTAACGAGTTCACTTGATAGCTTTCGTCTTTACCGTCCAATCCAGCTGCCATCCGAAACCTTTCGAAGCGGCGAATCCAGTTGGGCCATGACGAATAATCGCTGAAATCTAAGTTTTCAGGTGGGTTGATCGAAAACAGGGAATCCATCCTCTGTTCGTCGTGTCCGCGGCGTTAGCTTAGCAGTGTCGTCCACGCGGCGTTAGCCTAGCACACTCGTTCACTCGGCGTTAGCTTAGCTCCTCGTTCACTCACGGGACGCGCCGTGTTAAAACTGCTGCTTTCTCACCGACGTCGACGTTGCGGAGACGGGCTTCTTCACTTCTGACACCATGTAATGTTATGTAATGTAATGTCTAGTGTGGACACATCCAGACGGGCAGCACTTGGAGATACTTAGTCAGGCTTTATTAACTCTTGAACACGAACCATGTACAACTCACGAGCGTCACTCTACAGCCAACGGTGCATCACCTAATGTGTCCCCTATTGGCCCAGTACCAACACATTGGTTCCTAGTGTCTGCTCACACAACAAAGGCAATCCCCTCCCCCACCTCGCCGATTGCCATATGTGACGCAGTTACGCCATAGCTCGATTATATACGTGTAATGGGGCTCGTTCGTAGGTCGTGCATCCAGTCTGCCGTAGCTCGATTATATATTTTAACTTGGTTTGTTCGTAGGTCACAAACTTTTTGCCGTACGTCGATGGCATTCTTCAACTTTGGCTCGTTCGTAGGTCCCGTGGTTCGCAGGTCGGTGGAGTCGTAGGTTGGGGGTTCCCTGTACACTTTATTGTCATTTGCACCACATGTGGAACATGTGACAAAGCGAGATTATATACACAGGGTCCCAGTTACATCCAACAATAAAAAGTAAGAGAAGAACAGTAATATCATCTAAGACATGAACTAAGAAATACATCAACTAAAAATACACTAAGCACTAACATAATAGAAAAACACTACTCCAAACAGCAGCACGAACATGAGTCTGTATGAGCAGATGGGCACGAATGAACACAGCAACATGAAAACAGATCAAACAGATCAGTAGCAACATGATGTGATATTTTGCAGTGATTATTCTGGTTATTTATTCATGAGTCTAACAGCCTCAGGGTAGAAGCTGTTCCTCAGTCTAGTGGTACTACACTTAATGCTCCTCAGCCTCCTTCTTGAGGGGACTGGAGCAAAAAGTGTGTGTGCTGGGTGAGTGGGGTCTTTCATGATGCAGGTGGCCCTCTTCCTGCATCTAGAGGTGTAGATGTCTCTGATGGTGGGGAGACAGACTCCAACAGACTTATGTACAGTCTTCACCACTCTCTGCAGAGCTTTAAAGTCAAAGTCAAAGTCAACTTTATTGTCAAAACTGCAATATGTACAGGACATACACAGGATTGAAATTGCATTTCTCTCAGTCCCTCGGTGCAACAGTAACCATTTAAACACTAAAACACTGAAACATTTAATAAACATAAGCATAAAATGAAATAATAAAAGTGTAATACTGTCCTGAGTTTTTGCATAGTAGTTTTTGCATAGTAGTAGTATGAAAGTATGAAAAGTTACACAACACTAAAACACTAAACATTTAATAAACATAAGCATAAAATGAAATAATAAAAAGTGTAATTCTTTCTGCAGCTGTGCAACCTCCATGCCACACATTGATGCTGGTGCACAGGATGCTCTCCACTGCACACCTGTAGAAGGAGGTGAGGACTGGGCTACTCAGACAAGCTCGTCTTATGCCGGGTTCCCACCGAATGCTTTTCGCGCTGCAAAAAAGCTCCTAACGCACTGTGTTGGCTGCTTGGCAACAGATGTCTGTTCACAGTGAACGCGTCTGATGACGCGCAGTGGGAGCAGCGTCTGGTTCCTTTTCCGTCGTGTTTGTTTTGTTTCTTGTAAACCGGGCAGATAAGATCAGCTGTTCGTGAGCCCCATTACTACTTGAGTGAGTTTTCTACGAGCCGAACTGCAGCTCCGAAAGTCTTTGTTGAGATTAAAATGTTTTTTTTTAATGTTTGGGGTGATCGTACGCTCAAGCGGACAGCGGCAACTGTAAAAATGCCAAGTTTCTTACCGGAGGCTGGTTTCTTCATGGAGGCTAGTTGGGTACATTTGAAAAGTCCCAAAAAAAGTCCCATTGTTTTTGCGTCATCACATAGCAGAGGCTCTCCCGATTGGTTGCTGCGATACGGCGAGCAGCCGAAGTAGGTCAAAGTTCTTCTTTTTAGTAACTACTTTTTATTTTCTCCAATAAAAGACAAACTTAAAATGTTTAAGTTATTTTACGTTTGTCTTTTATTGGAGAAAATAAAAAGAAGTAGTTACTACTTATTTTTAGTAACTACTTTTTATTTTCTCCAATAAAAGACAAACATAAAATAACGACCCAGCTGAGATTCAAACTCGTGGCCTACGGGTCAAGATAAAATGTGAGCTTAAAGCCAAGTGCTTATCCCTTTACGCCACAGTGGCTTATTAGTTTTTTTGGAGTCAACCTTTCCTATGAAGGATTTGCCGCCTGTAAAATTCTGGCATGCGCAGGATTTAGAGATTATCAGTTATATTTTAAAACCCTGGCTACGCGCAAGAGTTAGAGAATATTAGTTATATTTTATAGAACTTTATAGAAAGGCGGAAATGCTCTGTGGCTCTATGGGTGGGCGCTTCGTGTTATTTACGTCCTAACATAAGCTGAATTGTAATCAGTCATTAACAAAAATTTATCTCAGAAACACTAATATATATATTCAGCTAACAAACATTTTAATTAGCGGCGTGTCCGCTCTTAAAAGAACACTCCACCCACGTCAAGTGAACACTCCACCCACGTCAAGTGAACACCCCACCCACTTCAAGGCTGCTCTCTACATAATGCATAATGAACGCAGGCGGGCCAGTTCGGGCTATGGGTAAACCGGGGGTGGCCCGGGCCATTGAGGGCTGGCCAATGCGAAAACGGCTACAGTGTCCGTGTAAACAGGGCCTTAGACTGCTGGAGGACAAATTGACCTCATTTCTTCACTCTGCTGCCATCTTTACTTGCTCTACTTTACCTGCTTGTATTTGTAAATATTTATATCCTTAACATGTTTTTTTCTCTCGCTTTTCTCAATAGAAAGTGCACCTGGACTTGTCATTCTGTGTTTTCTTTGTTTCTCCTTCCTACCTTATCAAACCCCAGCCAGTTGACGCAGATGGTTGCTCATCCCGAGCCTGGTTCGGCTGGAGGTTTCTTCATGTTAAAAGGGAGTTCGTCCTTTCCACTGTTGCCTTTGTGCTTGCTCAGGATGGGAGACTGTGACAAAGTGAACATCCAACACAATCTGCTAGCTTCCCAAGATAGATCACTTTTACTAATAGTCTTTTTAATGTACATTAAGGCTTTAGTTCCATGCCCTGAGACACAATCTGTTGTGACTTGGTGTTATATAAATAAACTGAATTGAACTGAATAAAATAAAGTCCACTGGCTGCAACTCTTAATTTGATAAACACTCTCATATGCACATGATGCACAATACCTTGGGCAAAATAATTTCTGCTTTGACACTGCATGGTTATTTGATTTGTCATGCTTTGTTCTGAGCCCAAAACTGTGCCCAAACCATGTGAAGTAGATCCATCTATGGCAGAGAAGCAGAAGCTTTACCTTGAGCTCCTCACTAATGGGTTTTGAAAAAAAAAATTGGATCATTAATATTTTAAAAGTTATTATTTCTGTCACCACCTGTCCACAATAAGTGAGAGGTTATGTGTTTGAAAAAAACATAGTCTTGCCATTTAGGTTATCTTTCTCTTTACCACACCAGACTGACAGTGGCGGTCCGTGGCATGTGCGAACTGAGCGGCCGCACAGGGCGCCATCCAGCAGGGGACGGCATAAGAGGAGACCCCGCTCCTCGTTTTTTAATTTATTTAAATATTTTACAACTTTTGTTTTTAACAACATAACACACACCCTTCATTTCATTTCATTTATTTATTTATTTAAGTTAGGACAATGCATATTAATCAACATAACAGCAGTTAGCATCAATGTAAATATGCCGGAGTTAGCACAATAGCTAGTTTTATTTATTTATTTATTCACATGTCCTCAGTTTAATCACCGCAGCAGCTGCTGGGTGCATTTCCTCAACCCAGGTTGTCCGCCCCACCTCCACTTTCAGTTTCGGTTTTGTTACGGAGGTGACACTACATGCGGTCAGTGGAAAGATGGAAGAGAGGAAGAGTGAAGAGAAAGATTAAAAAGAGAGAGGCTCTGGAGACAGACAGCTAAATGTGCAAACATTGACATATTTTTCACTCAAACAGCTGCAGTTTGTTAATGAGAGATCAAACAGGTAAGACATGCTGTTGAATTTTGCTGCAAAACACCGTTCAAGTTAATTATCAAGTCAATTAATTTTGTTGTGTGTAGCATTGTGACATAACATACTGTTAAATAATTTAAATAATATTATATGAGTCTGGATGAAGACCTACTCTATATGAAAAGTGCCCTGAAATGTTAGATAACCTTTAATGAAACTGGCCTGAATTGATCAGAAGTCTTTATAAAAAGGGGAGCTTTGTGCAGTTATGACAATTTTTTAAACATGATTTAGTGTCAGGAGTGATGAGGGGATTGTTCCTGTCAGTATGAATGAACAGGTGAGCTGTTCTAACTGTGTGTGAACAAACAAGCATTAGTTCCAATATAAACACTTTCTAAACGACAGTAGTGACATTATATTGTTATCATTAAAAGTAAGATAATAAATACATAAAGCAATGAAAGGGAATAGTATGAAAGTAATATGAAATAAGCCTGCATATTTTACCATTGAAAATATATTAATTGGTTAAGTCAAAATGTGTTTTCCATATCAAATGTGCTAAATCTTTACAGATAATTGTTCTGATGCAGGCTCAGTAAATGTAGTCCTCTGGACAGATTCTTCTTTGTATCAAAAAGACTTCTTCAGTCTGAGGAGCTGTGACAAACTCAGTCATCGTTCCTCCTTGATACAGAGGAAAGATGGTTTGAGAGAGGAGTAAAGGAGGCCATCTTTGTGAAAAGAAACCGTCCATCATTAAACAGAGGTGGAGGCCTCCATGTTCAACTGTCCACCTCTCACAATGCTGTTATTGCTAGTATCTTACTGTTCATATAAAATATTTGATAATGTTCTTATAGAAACAATTCTTGAATAATGTTCATAATGTGTTAATGCTACATGTTTGTCTCAGGCTACTTCTTGTTCTGCCATTAACTCTAAATACTTATTGAATAGTTTATATATGTAGGTAAAACTAGATGTTGAACAACCCATTAAAATACACCAGAATGCAGGAAATGGCATCTATTTTATTCAAAATTTTCTGGGAGAGGACCCCCACTGGCAACCTAGCCGGTGGGGGGGGGGGGGGGGCATTGGGGTTGCTCGCACAGGGCGCCAAATAGGCTAGGACCGCCTTTGCAGACTGATATGCAGTATGTTGTCTGCTGTCCCATTCCAGCTGCTGGTTTCATGTCTTTTTTTTAATATATTTGTTTTTATAAATAAGATTCTGTGACATTCCTTAACCACTTGAGACTGCAGCTGTCTCATCGTGAATAGCTGGCCATTAACCCTTTTCCTGCTGAGTACAATGACTGCTTACTCTACTGTGTTTGGGCCTTGTGTATCTAGACCATCACTCCAGTCTGGCAATACAAGTTATGGGCCATGATAACCACAAAAGTCTGCAATTACATATCAAGACCTCAGGGTAACTTTCATTAAAGGACAACATTCTGCAGGACTCTTCCCTTTATTTTATGAACTTCATTCAACTCAGATTACCACTAGGTTCATAGTTTACAGCAAAAATGTGCAATAACCACTTTACCAAACCAGTTCGGTAGATCTGTTTAAATGGTAATGGCGTAATGGATTGCCAGTACTGATGTGTCAATGTTCTAATCCTGTACTGGGAATGCTGCTCAAAATGTGGTAGATGAAAATCTTCTAGAGTCAAAGGGCAGTTTTGCATTTAATATTGCCAATTCATATTAAATATTTTGTTTGGTTGTTTTGCTAAGTTAGTGACAAAAATAGCTACAATGAGTTTAAGATTGACTGACTTCATAAGACTAAATGTTTTGATCAAAAAGACTGGTGCTTAAAAATAAATGACAATAGCAATTTAACAAATACCTAAAAGTTAATTATTTTCTCACCCTTTAGATGAGTAAGCTAGGCACATAGATGTGATACTTTTAATTTTAATTCAAGTGAAAGGTACAATGATTGTCTAGCAAAACATACTTCTTGTATTTTGCACATTTCAAATCTTACAGCGATGACAACAAAAGTTACTTGCTGCCCTCCCCCACCCCTCCCCCCAGAGGTCTCTGTGTGTGCGTTCTCAGATGGAGCCGGGCTGAGACCTGCGAACTGTGCTTATCTGGAACTGATTACTCACAGACTTTACCTCCCGCCTGCCGTCATAATGCATCTTGTCCTGTCTAATATGTGCTAAAAGCTGGTAGAGTTTTTTTGGACTTTATCATGGAGTGTCTCCTGACAAATTGTGATAGATTCTTTTTTTTGAATACCACGTTCTTACCCGTTTGTGTCTATTCCTTTTTCCATATCTGATTGTTGCGGCGCGGTTTCATACTGCTGCGGCTTCGTGCACTCGCCCCTATCTTAAGACGGATGTGCGCAATCAATTACGTTGTTTTGTGCCCTGGTGCAATGACAATGCCAATAAAGATATATTCTCTATTCTATTCTATTTGGCCAAAAGAAAAATATTGAGTACAATACATGTCTAATACAGGTAACCCTCGAGGTACGACACCTGCGACCTACGGCAACTCAGACTTACGATTTTATCATATTTAATAAAAATATGATTAAAAAAAAAAAAAAAAATTTTTTTTTTTTTTTTGTGTGTTTAAAAGTTATTAATTTCATGTGTATAGCACTTTGTTGCAGCTGTGGTTGTTTTAAATGGCTTTATAAATAAAGTATAATTATTAATTTTACGTTTTGATTAGAAATTAATCGTATTTACGCAACTTCCGGTCGTTTCCGCTCGCCACTTCCGGTCGCCATTTTACAACTGTACTGCAATGGAGCTCCAGAGGCTACTGTCAGCTGGCTCCGTGTGCCCGATCAGGGTTGCCTCATACGGATAAATGAGCTGGAAACACTCGGTCAACTCTGTGGACGTCTCAGGTCCGGAGGAGCAGCCGCGGATCGCCCCGCGATCGGCGGCCACAACGCCGCCCGACATGCTAACGACAGCAGCTAACAAAGCAGCTAACACAGGCGAAGACACCGAGCCGACATGCCGCGGAGGATCCATCTGCGGCCGGGAGCTCGCCGCAAATGTCCGCCTGGCAGTCGGGGCCACCGGCTCAAAGTAAGACATTATATTTTTTATTTATTGTGCAGTTCTGTGCGTGTTTATGGCCTTAGTATGTCTGCTTGTTCAGTCTCATGCCATTAAATATGTGTGCGGCGCTCCGTTAGCGGTATAACCGCGACCTATGTCAGAAACGCGGACCTACGACAGGCATGTGTTTTTGGTCCGCGAGGTACGACAAAATCGACCTAAGTCACACACGTAGGTCCCTATCCCTGACGTAACTCGAGGGGTTGCTGTAGATAGTTAGCTAATGTAGTTTGCAAATGATCTGTAGACTTGTATGCACTGAATATATTCAGAGTAAATTGCATTTTGTCAATGAAAAAGTGTAAAGTAATAGTAAAAACGTGTTATGAAAAGTTAAATCATGCTTAAATAATGCCTTGCACACAATAATATTACACACAAATTGGGAGTATGAGTATGGTAAGGAAAAACAGTCTGCTTTGTTTACAAAATATGGAATCATCAGAAAAATAAAAACACAATTCTGTTTTTTTATGTTATGCACAACTGTGACGTTTTAAAAGAAAAAATATTATACAACGTCAATACAAATTACTCAGTCTTATTGAGGAGACTCTGGTGGCGCTAACCATTCTAGTAAGTTTGCATGATGTTTATGTAAGAGTTGAAATACAGGCCAGTCTGAGAAGCAGGTGTCCAACTAGTCTTTTTCCTGTTGTTTGTCTGATATTATTGTCTTCCCAAACCAACTATGGTTGAGATTAGCATAACTGACAGGCTTGTTTACATCTGCTGTAATTAAAGACAGCGCTGCCGTGACTCATGGCTCCATCGGCACTATATCATCAAATTAAATATGCCTATGATTAAAAGAGCAGAGAGATATGAAGACTCAAAAAGAACCAGACAAAGATAGGATCAGGTCAATTAAATTGACCTCTATTAAATAAATATTTTAACCCACCAAACTTTTTATGCAGGTCCAGTTCATCACTACATTTAAAGTTGTATGCAAATTCTCATTTATGGAGGCCAGAACTTACTATCTGACTGACCTGGAGTAAATCTGAAATAAATGAGTATGATAATCATAATTAATTTACAACTGATGCATTTATTTAACCATTTTACACAGATGTTTGTTAATAGACAAAGTTTTAACAGACTGCTTTGTGTACATAATTATTGTTGTATGATCCTTCTCTTTGTAACTGGGTACAGTACTAGACTTCTTAACAGACAGACCACAGTCCGTGAAGATCCACAACTTCTCCTCCTCCACCATAACCCTCAGCACTGGCTCTCCTCAGGGATGTGTGCTGAGCCCCCTTCTGTTCACTCTGCTCACATATGATTGTACAGCCACACTTCCAGGCTGTCATATTGTTAAGTTTGCAGATGATACAGCGGTGGTGGGATGCATCACAAACAATGATGAGTCCAGCTACAGACAGGAGGTGGAACACCTGGAGAGCTGGTGCAAAGAGAATAATCTTCACATGAATGTGAAGAAGACAAAGGAGATGATTGTGGACTTCAGAAGGAACAAACACACCCATGCCCCACTGAAAATAGGTGGGTCTGCAGTGGAAGTGGTCTCCAGCTACAAATACTTGGGTGTACACATGAATGATAACCTCAGCTGGAGCAACAACACCACCAGCCTGATCAAGAAAGGTCATCAGAGACTCTACTTCCTCAGACGGCTGAGACGTGCTGGTCTGAGCAGCCCAGTTCTCACCTCGTTCTACAGGTGTGCAGTGGAGAGCGTCCTGTGCTCCAGCATCAACGTGTGGCATGGAGGCTGCACAGTTGAAGAGAGGAAAGCTCTACAGAGAGTGGTGAAGGCTGCACAGAAGTCTGTTGGAGTCAGTCTCCCCACCATCACAGACATTTACACCTCCAGATGCAGGAAAAGAGCCACCTGCATCATGAAAGACCTCACTCATCCAGCACACTCACTCTTTGCCCCACTCCCCTCAGGACGGAGGTTGAGGAGCATCAAGTGTAGAACCACTAGACTGAGGAACAGCTTCTACCCTGAGGCTGTTAGACTCATGAATAAATAAAAATAAAATAAAAAATAAACACTGCAAAATATCACATCATGCTGATGCTGATCTGTTTTCTTGTTGCTGTGTTCATCTGTGTTCATCTGTGACCATCTGCTCATACAAACTCATGTTCGTGCTGCTGTTTATTCCCACTATATTAGGCTTAGTGTATTACTAGTTGATGTTTTTCTTAGTTAATTCTAGATGTTATTACTGTTTTTCTCTTGCATTTGTTGTTGGATGTAACTGGGACCCCGTGTACATAATCTCGTTTTCATCACATGTACCACATGCGGTGCAAATGACAATAAAGACTCTCTGACTCTGACTCTGACTCTGACTCTCTGACTCTAACTCTCTTTATGATGTGACAGCTGATCTGGGGGAAGGCCAGGCAAGGAAACACATTCTGACTCTATGAAACTTGTAACATTTGATATTTGGTTCAGGACCCAAGAGTGAAGGGAGCAGATGACAAGCAGGTTTTAATTAGGGACGGGGCCAATCCGGTACAAGTATTGGCCTCTAATACCAGCATAATTTATGTATCAGATTTTTCTAATCCAACCTGCAGCAATTTCTGATCCATGATGCATTTCTGTGTCTGATGAAATGTCTCCACGTGATTCCCTGCCAGATAATCTGCAAGTTGGTGTCAAACTATGGAATGGATTTCCTGATCGGAGGTGTGTCTCATGAAACCCAGAGTAATAAGACTCGCCTCACATTCAAGAAATCCATTTCATAGTTTGCAGCCAGCTACAACGTGAGTAAATATGTGTGGACAGTGAGCAGCACTGTGGCTAACGGCTAACCAATTTTTTCTTCGAAACAGGTCTGCTGTGGGGAAAAGTGTTTTACACTAAACACCACAAGACAACAACGTGCATTGTCTGCAGAGCCGTTGTACAGAGCGGAGAAAGTTTGGTCGCAACCTACAATACATCGAATTTAAACATTTGAAAAAGCACCACATTAAAGAGCACAATGGCCCTCATTCACGAAAATGTTCATATTTTTATCCTAAATTTCTCCTACTTTTGTTCGTACGAAGCGTTCGTACGAACATGCCACGTCAGATTCAACAAAGTCTTCTATCATGAGGAAACGTGTGTAAATGGTTGCGTAAATATGATGAATCCCACCTGTTCTAAACAGCTGCGCGTGCACGCGGAAAGGTCATTTACATAATCCCCACCCCTCAAAACACCATATAAGGCTACTTTCCTGCCTCAGACAGCAGGAAGTGTCCATTCATTCAAACTCAAGAAGTAAAAAGAAGAACTTTACGCGTTCGGAGATCTGCTCTCAGTCGCGCACTGCTACCCCCCCCCGCAAGTGTCGGATGTGTTTTTGAACAGAAGCATTTTAAAGTGTCTCGAAACTACAGTTAACTTCATATTAATATAGTGCATGTTCTCCCGTGGGTCGTACAGTATCAGAAATCAAGAATAAATGGTTTGATCTGAAAATGGCTTCAAAAAAACATCTCGCCGCAGCACGGACAGGAGGTGGTGACAGGAGGTGGTCAATCCTTGACCACCTCCTGTCATGTTGGCAAGACGCGTGCCAACATGACAGGAGGTGGTGGCAGGAGGTGCGCAGCGTGCCAACATGACAGGAGGTGGTGGCAGGAGGTGCGCAACGTGCCAACATGACAGGAGGTGGTGGCAGGAGGTGCGCAGCGTGCCAACATGACAGGAGGTGGTGGCAGGAGGTGCGCAGCGTGCCAACATGACAGGAGGTGGTGGCAGGAGGTGCGCAGCGTGCCAACATGACAGGAGGTGGT
>JBBPBX010010371.1:34231-51730 GCA_038048925.1 Garcialebias charrua
AAAAAAAACGTTTTATTCTTTTGGCTTCTCCCTTCGTCAGGGGTCACCACAGCGAACTAGTCGCACGAAGACTTGGCAATTGTTTTTACGCCGGATGCCCTTCCTGACACAACCACAGACCACCGAGCTACCACAGCCCTCTGTGTGGAGCAGAGAGCTGATATCTAGGGTGCCCGGGGGAGCAGATGGTGTGGGTTAAGGGCCTTGCTCAAGGGCCCAGAGTGGGGCAGATGAGGGTGGAGACAGGTGTGACTGCTTCACTTATCCCACCCACATTCTTGATGTTGTCGGTACCGGGGCTTGAACAGTCGATCTTCCGATCACAAGCTCACCTTCTTAACCTGTAAACTGCTGCAGCGAAAGCTGTAGATCACGACCTGATAAAGCCAATAGTACCACATCATCTGCAAAAAGCAGAGAAGTGACCCTAAGGCCACTAGAACGGATCCCCTTAACAACTTGGCTGCACCTAGAAATTATGTCCATAAAAGTTATGAACAGAATCAGTGGCAACTGGCAACCTTGGCTGTGTCCAACTCTCACAGGGAATGAGCCCGACTTCCTGCCAGCAATGTCAATCAAGCTCTTTTTCCACATTTATTCATCTTTCAATAAAGGTAAGATAATGTTTTATTTTATTTTTATTTTTTAAGAGAGGAGTATGGAGTTGAGTAAAGAATAATTAGATGCCTTTAAAAAAAGGATAAATTGAAATATAAGCTTCTATTTTGGGTTCATGTGAGCATCCGATTTGAGTCAGTGTCACAAACCTCACCACACATCACCGCCTTCGCCATCATCGGAATGATTAGGACCTTGTATCTCCCCCTCTTCAATGCGACTTGCAATACTCGATACTTCCACAAACAATAATCTTTTAACTGAAAAAAAAAAAAACTGACCATGTCATACTCATTTGTCGTGTTTCCATCAAGGTTTCTAGGTGCGCATTATGAAGCATCGCATCAGAAAAGCTAAATGGAAACGGCATAATTCGAGTTAACTTCCTCTAAGTCGCTCTAAAGTTTATACGCTCGCTTGAGGTAGTTTTTGGGGAGTCGATTCAGAGCTGAGTCGGCTAAACGACAGATGGAAACAGATTAGCCGACTCAGTTCTGCCGCAGCGAACATTCACGTCACGTGACTGATCAGCTGTTTCCGCTCCGGACAACATGTAACATCGCTAAAACTAGTTGGCATGACAGAATAAATACAACTTGCCCGATAGCAACACATACCTGAAATATTCTCTCCATTTTGCCGAGATGTCTGTTTTCAAACGCTACTTCCTGTTTACTGTGGAAGTGCGTAACGCTGACGTCTGACGTATGGCGCTGACGTGTGACGTAATGACGCTGACGTCTGACGTAGAGACGCTTTGCGTGGCATTGCAGATGCGCTTCAAGCCAGTTTAATGGAAACACTTCTGATCCTCATAATTTTAATTTACATTTTAGCGAAATTTTCTAAAATTCGCTCAAAAATCGAATTTAAATTGGATGGAAACATAGTGTCACCTACTTTCTCCCACAGCCGAATCCCTGACTCCCACACTGTAAATAAACACTTCTTTTGTAAATCTGTGTCTCTTGAATCTGCCAATCTGGGGTAGTAAAACCTACAATCTGTTTAATAATATTTCTTTATCCTGTAAGATGAAGAGGGAGATAGTCAAATCCTGAGTTTCAAAATATAAATTTTCCAAACAGTATGAGGTAAGAATGTCCAGTTAGAGTGGTACACATCTTGTTTATAGTCACATGTTCTGTTATGGTTGAACATAGATCTGGACAAAGGACTGGAGTCTGTTTTGGCATCCTGAGTTAACTAACCTAGAAGGATTCAAATTAATATGAAGAGTTTGATGGTAAGCTTAACATAAAAAAGTCGAACCGTTTATAACTGCAATTTCTCTAAGTTTGCAGTGTCACAATGTTAAAAAAAAAACTTCTCCCACAAAATATAATTTTACTAATGTGTGGTTCTTGAGAGAGTTGTGACTCCAATAGTTGTATGTGTTTTTAATTATTTGGAGATGACAATTTGTACATACAAAGATTTTAGCAGACAGCAAGAGTGCACAAGTTTATTTCATCTTTTTTTCCCGGTTAGGTTCCCCTTCTTTTCTCCCCTTGTTTTCTTTTCATCCTTTCAGTCTTGCAGGAGCCTAATGAGAGTATGCAGAGGGCTTTTCTCTTCCTGCCCTTAAATCAGTAATTGGTTTCAGCGCCGAAACTGTCAGGAAATTAACACATCACACAGTGACAGCTGCTCACTTTTTCAGCGGCGGCCTTTGTCATGTGAATGGCTGCTGATTTGCCGGAGAACATCACAAAATGAGTGGTTGCTAATCAAGGGGCCACTCAAGAGCACAGTCCTGCCCTCTGCTTCCATTCTCTCACTGCTGCAAGCATGTGGACAAAAAATGTAAGACATAACTGTGATGTGCCAAGTGCCTGTTACTGCACAAATTAAGTGTTTGTATTAATATGGGTCAGTGGAGAGATAAACTTTCAATCAGCAGTACTTTTGCAATAAATTTTAATACAAAAAATGGAAGTTGTTTATGCTACTGTGAAACAAGTTTGAAGAGATGTTTATGACTTCTTTTTTTTTTTCAACATTTCAGTTTTTAAAGACGGCTGCTATGAACAGAAACTGTAAAGTTGCTTAGGAAAAAAAAGAAATCTTCAAATTAAATTGCTCGTTCATGAAGGGCATAAAAACTTTAACAGTTTGGAAGGGACAAGAACTACCTGTATTTGTCTGATCATAATTCAAATATGCATTCATTTTCTTTACCAACTTCAGTGGCATGGAGAGCAGGCCCCTTCTCCATTAGTCAACTGTGAGAAACAGGGTACATCCTGGATTGGTTGCAAATCTATTCCGGGGCCACATAAAGACAATAACCACTTTCACTCACACATATAGGTACAATTTAGAAATACTAATTAACCTAATGTGCATAGCTTTGATCTGTGGGAAGAAACCAGAGTACAGTACTTACTTGGAGTAAACTCACACATGCACAGAAAAGACATGCAGGCCAGGCCAGGAATCAATCCGACCACCTTTTCCATTACGGTCTGGTGTGTTTATGTTTATGTTTATGTTTATTAAATTTGTTCATTTTTTTTACAAAAGAAACAATACAAGACAATCTCATAATGATAGTGTACAAAATGTAAAAAAATGAAAGGTAGCAGAAAGAAGAATAAATCTTATTATATCTGCCCCTTATCTCCAACAATCAGATTAAACAACAGTAGTCAAACCATGTAAACAATAATAATCTTCAACCAACTTTTTCCAACAATCAGGTTAAACAATAATATTCTTCAACCAACAGTACAAAATGACTAACTCTTTCTAATTTTCTAACTAATACAATACACATTACGTTATTTCACATATATTTTTTTAACACATTTGTTTTGATCATTTTTTTAAATGTAAACATTGACTTGGCATTTTTAACTACATTCTCCAAGCCATTCCATAATCTAATTCCCTGGATTGAGGTAGAACGTCCCTTCAAACTGGTTCTGAATTGTGGTTTTACAAACAACTCTGTTCCCTTAAGATTATAACAACTTTGTCTTTTAACAAAGTGCATTTGGATATTTAAAGGTAATGCATTATTTTGAGCTCTATACATAACTGTATACATATACATATACATACATAACTCTATACATAACTGATAAAATATTGTGTGAAACCAGATGAACATATGTTACTTACAATGCTTTCTAAAGCACTCTTCATCAAACCAAGAATAACAAGTTCAGTTTACACACAGGAACTTGTTTGTTTGGAATCATCAGTTCGTAAACTTTGTGAAACTAAAGGTGTTTTCACACCTGATAGTCATAGTTGCCAAGTCCACTTATTATAAGCAACTTTTGGCTTATATTTTTTCTAAAGTCGCTTGTAAATCTTGTGAGTCACAGGTTGTGGTTTTTTGGGCTTGTTTTGGATGTGAAGTTGCTTATTTGGGATTGACTTTCTTTCTGAGTGAAACTAGTTGACTATCTCTTAGCTCCGCACAATACAGCACAAAGCGAGTGATACTAGGTTTGTCACTTTCACGCCCCTATTTCCTGTTTATCACTCCCACCCAAGTTGGCGAGGTGACAGGCGAGGTGACAGGCGCACACATAGACATATACAAATACGTCTGTTGACGAGCCGCACACCCCAACCACTCATGTTGTGGCCGACCACTAGGGGGCTCTCACAGGTGTCAGGATGTTTTATTTTTAAAAATACGTAGAAATAAATTACATATGCAAAATTTATTTTTTCTCAGAGCTTAAAAGTATGTTATTCAAAGTGCTTAGCATAATTTGGCGTTTGTTTATGTGTAATGCCATAATAATGTTTATACTGTTTCAAAACAGCCTCTGTTTTACACAATGTGGTGGGTTGCCAGTTGGGCTTGTTTTAAGGTTGTTTTTATAGAGCTGATAGCTTGTTTCCATCACAAGATCTGGCAACACTGCTGATAGTCCAGTAGACTCGGTTCGATTGGGGACCAAAATTCAGAACTTTTGTTTACATTTTCAGCTGGTGCGGTTTGCATTCACACATCAATAACCGTGTTTCCATCCATTTTCATTTCGAATTTTGAGCTAATTTTTGAAATCTCGCAAATATGTAAATACAAATTAATGCGAAGAAGAAGTGTTTCCATCTACTGGCTTGAAGCGCATCTACCAAGCCACGCACAGCGTCATTACGTCAGACGTCAGCGTCATTACGTCAGACGTCAGCGTCATTACGTCAGACGTCAGCGTCATTACGTCAGACGTCAGCGTCATTACGTCAGACGTCAGCGTTACGCATGTCTACAGTAAACAGGAAGTAGCGGTTGAAAACAGAACCCGGCCACACATCTCGTCAAAATGGAGAGAATATTTCAGGTACGTGTTGCTATCGGGCAAGTTGTATTTATTCTGTCATGCCAACTAGTTTTAGCGATGTTACATGTTGTCCGGAGCGGAAACAGCTGAACGTCACGTGACGTGAATGTTCGCTACGGCAGAACTGAGTCGGAAAATCTGTTTCCATCTGTCGTTTTGCGCATCTGCTCATTTTCGAAGATCCCAAAAACCACCTCAAGCGAGCGTATAAACTTTTTGGCGAATTTGAGGAAGTAACTTCGCATTTTGCCGTTTCCATTAAGCTTTTCTGCTGCGATACTTCAAAATGCGCAGCTAGAAACCTTGATGGAAACACGGCTACTGAGTCAGTCGAGCCAACCTGTTTTCCCCCTTGCCTTTGGTGGTGCTGCACCGATAACTACTAAAGGAAACAACACAAAAACCTCTGAAGAAGACACTTCTTCTTCTGGAAATAAAAACAGAAATGGAGTGGCATCAAATTTGAGCGGTTTTAGGATTTCTGTTTTGTCATTTTTCAACAATGGACTCAGCATGAGCGGAAGATGAGGCAGGAGACCATTGAGAAGGTTGTTGTTCACATAAGGCGGCTGACAGCTTTGTAAGCTGTAAGAGAAATGTGTGTTTGCGTGTTTGTTTGCCCTGTGCTGTTGACCACGTCCTGCTTTTGGAGCGGTTTCTGATCTGCTTGCATTCATACTGCATTCAAACCATGCCAAAGGTCACTTTAACCAAACCGAGACCTAAGTTTTTAGAAGGACTAGAGTTTGCTTTTTTGGTTCATAACAGAGTTTGTTTGCATATTCACACCTCCCCAAACAATTCAGATTTTCTAGGCAAACGGACTAGAGTTTGATTAAAGCAGACTAAACAGGGCTGGTGTGAATGCACCCTAAAGCACTCGGGAGTTTAAAAATATAGAACTATGAATAAAAGGTCATATTTTTGTGCTTTAAAATGTTTTTGTGTATCTAAAACATCATCAGATGTGCCTCTGGCAAGCTTTTGTAAAAGTGATTCCATGTATAGTGTGCTAGTGCTCACAAAACTTAGAAAATGTGTTTTTGATTTTTTTTAAATATATCCACCTTATTCTTGGGGGTGTCACTGTAGAAACGATAATGTGCCGTACTTCCGTTTGACCCCGGAAGTAGAATTTTTGCATTGGCTCCTCGTTGTTTGCTTGCTAATCTGCGCGCATCGTAGAAGTTCTGTTGAAGTTCTGTTTTCTGTTATTTCGAGCTAATATTGTCACGAAGATGTCTTGAGGAGCTCGGGTACCTGTTGCGCTGTTCGTGGCTGTACGAATAATCAGACGAAGCTGAATTTGTGGCTGCAACTAGTGTGTGTTGAACATGCTCCGAAAACAAAAACCTGCATCCTTCTTTGTGGCTGGGCTACGAGAAACCACCTGAAAAAAGACTCTGTATCCTCCAGATGATCGAGAACACCAGGTATGATTTAAGAGACAGCTTTTAGTGTTATGATTTTATGTAGTCAGTAATTAAATTATACTAATATTTTCGTTCATAACTGGCAAATAAACACACGCACCTATATGTATGCTGTGTGTGCGTTTATTTATACATATCTATCTATATATATATATATAATATAGGTGTGTGTTTATATATATATATAATATAGGTGTGTGTGTGTGTGTGTTCATAAATGAACCCTAAAGTTTGTATACTGTACTCTTACTTTCAGATGGGCTTGATGAGAGTGTGGAGCTGCTCAACACCACCAGTCACATGCAGCATGACTGTTGGAATGTGGATTGACATAATGTCAGAACAAACCAACAACCTTATTCTATGGTTGCCCCGTGAAACAATTAAAGCAACATGTTTTGCAGAAAGCTAAAAACTTGGACTCCAGAAGTGAATCATACATGCAAATAACACTGTGAAATATTTATTGGCTGTTTCTCCCTCTGGAATAATCATGTTTATTTCAGATGCTTATGGTGGTAAATGCAGTGACAGGTATATAACACAGAACTCTGGGTTTCTGGACTATCTGCGTGCTGGAGATGAGGTGATGGGTGATCGTGGTTTCACAGTGAGGGACCTGCTGCAAGAGCTATGGTGTCAATGTAATCGTTCCAGCATTCACACGCAAAGGATGCCAGCTTATTTCAAGTGAGAAGTGAGAAGACATTAAATGTAAACATTTTTCTCAAACATGTACAGTACTGGTGTACTTGCTGTAAACGTAACACAACTCAACATGTTTTTTAAAGGATGCAATGTTAACTATATTACATTAGAAAAGTATTTGCTAAAATGATTCATTTGTTATGTACAATAGTTGACTGTTAACCTTCTTACAAGGTTAGTTTTTGTGTGCACTATATCAGTTAATTTTGGATTAAACTACTGTTTCTATCTAAATGTCACTTTTGTCATTATCAAGTTTTTAAAGATCGTTTCCTGTCTATTTCATTATTTGTTTTCATTTACTGTATTTTATTAAAAGTTCTCAAGGTGCTTCATTTGTGAATCAGTAAAGTCTTTGTCAAAAGAAATGTCAAGCTCCAGGTGCTCAGTTGGTGTCCAGATAAACATCTTGCAGCTCAAAAGTCCAAAGCAACATCATTGTTAGCTGGACCTGGAGATGTGTAGTTTTAATGCTTAGACTGGGCTTTATGTTTGTTTAAATAAAGTGTCCCACCTCTCTTAACATAACAGGACCAACCTTGTTACTGTGAAGATACTAGTAAGCTTCAGAGCTTTTCAGATTGCTCATCGCTTCGCCATCTGAAGCAACTGTCAAAGTAGCTAAGTATGCTAGTAGCTAAACATGCTAGTGTACGTTATTTTCGGCCACTTCTTCAAGTCGTCCTCCCACCCCTCAACAGCTGTAGGTAGCGGTAAAACAATATCTCTACATTTGAGTTGTGATAGTTTGTGTTCCCACATATTTTATGACCTAAAACCTCTGACGAAAACCGGTTAGCGCGTTGCTAGCGTGTAACAAAAGTGCCGGTTCTGACTTTCAGCGGAAGTCGTTCACATAATTCGCGCAAGGCATCGTGGGGCGTAGGAATAAGGTGGATATATTTACATTGTATTGCTTGTTTTGCATCAACTTTAGGCCAAATTATTTGAAACATGTTTTTTTTTAAATTTTCCTAACAAAAAAGAAATACCATTCAGATTTGGAGTTGGTCAAACTGTTAAGGCCCCGGCAGAGCTCAGCGTAAGGCAGTACGCCGCGCTATGCCGTACGTACGCAGAGGCACAAGCGTAGCTCCACAGGGCACGAACGCGCAAAGCTCAAATTTTACGACTGCGTACGCGATGCGCGTTGTCTCACAATAAACTGTCCGGCGCCGGACTGTTTTGTATGTTACACAAATGAATTAAATTCCCCTTCTTCATCGCTGATCTGGACTTTTCTTTTGTTTTTTTGCCAAAAGTCAAGTAATCGCTTCCTCCTCCGTTAACTCCATGACTGAAATGAATGAATTTGTCACGAGCGAATAATAACTCATGTCCTACCTGGCTGCGCAACGTTCTAAATATTTCCTGGTGGGCTGTGGGCTGCAGGACCAGGGCTCCCTGTTTTTTTTATTTTTTAGAACTTTTTATTAACATATAAAGTTTAGAAACACCGCAGCGGCTGCAGCCAGCCAGCTCATGCCTTTTTTTGTCTCCCACCCGACCTGTCAATCAATTCAGTAGGCGTGTCAGCAAATGACCAATCAGCGACCTCAGTTTGTCCCGTAGGTAAACGCTCTGTGCGCAGCTGCTCAAATTACAAGAAGAATTTGGAGCGAAAACGCGAGCATTTAACGCGAGAACGAAAGCAGAGCTGTGCTTGTGAACGCGTGCGCACAGAATACGCGCGTAGAGCGGCGTACAGGCCGTACGCTGAGCTCTGCCGGAGCCTTTAGGCTCATGGCCTGTATAACATTATTTACCGGTACTGTTCAAATTGAATTAATATGCCATAGAAATATGACTTATTATATTTAACAGTCACCTAATGAACCATAAGTTAACGTAAGTCCTTTTTTTGTTTTTGTTTTAGTGACTTACAATGATGGATCATTGGAAAACATTTGATAATAAGAAACTGTCATCACATTGTAAGAGATTGATTTATCAAAAATTTAGTTAAATAATCTGTATATTTTCCTCATTTAAAACTTTTTTCCTTAATAATATTTTAGCCTTGCTCATTAAATTTACATCACTATACATGTATTCATTTGTTAATTCAGCCTCGTTCATTCTCATGCCATCGTCTTGACAGAAGATCTCCTCATTGATTGGGTTTATTTTGGAAATTCACTTACTGCTGATAAGCCCGACATTGTATCACCGTGATAGTATCACTAAAACCACAGAGTTCATTTCAAGGTTACATGTGAAACTGTGTTGAAAAGGTGACTTTACATTTATAACTTCAACGTGTTGTTTAGGATGTAATCTAGTAATTGTGCACCAATCAGGCAGTACTTTACAAAACAATCTATAGTAATCTAGAAAGAAAAACAATTCTGAAAAAAAGAAGACCTGTGATGGCTTTTTTATTTTATTTTATTCACAATGAGTACATACAGTACATGTTTAGTGTAACTTGTTTTTTATATATACATCCTTTGAACTTTGTGAAAACTTTGTTTTTTTTAATTCAATTTCAAGACAAAAATATTAGCTCTATGTTATCATTAAATACCTTGATATTTGGTACCAATATTTTGAAACAGTTGGTAACTAACAGTATACAGTGATTTAAAAAAATGTATTAAAGGTTCTCATAGTTTTTGCTTGTTTGGAAATCAAAACTCATTAACAATTTTACAGCTTCTGGACACACATTTCTCACAAAATGTATGTGAACAGGGAGGATAAATGAACCGAAAGGTAAATGTAGCCTAAATTAAATGGTTTCTTTTTATCATTAGTATTGTTAAAAAAAAGGAAACATTAAGTTATTTTTCTCATTATCAAAATAACCTCTGTGTAGTAAGTTCAGGAGTCCGTGCATTACGATATGTTGTATCTATGTTAAATAGATTTAGATGGGGAACAGAAAATAAAAGTTAAGATGATGACCTAAATTTCAAAATTTCAAGAGCTTTTAAATTGCATTCTCTTCATTCATTTAATTTAGGTTTTTTGTTTTGTTTTTGTTTTTCCCTTATGTCATGACACTCACTCTGGCATTATAAATATTTTGGATCTTTGGAATTGGCATTCTGTTAAGTTGTTACACCTAGTCAATATCTTACCTGGGGTAGACAAGACTTTAATTTTTTTAGCTTTTTAGCTAAAATCTAAAAAGCTTTTAGCTTTTTAGTTTTTAGCTCGGATCATCGGGCACTGATTCTTTATAGGGATTCAAACTTAGCATGGTAGCACAACTGGTAGAGCTGCTGCCTCTCAGCGAGCAGGTCCCCGGTTCAAATCCCGGTCCGGGGGCCTTTCTGGGTGGAGTTTGCATGTTCTCTCCGTGCATGCGTGGGTTTTCTCCGGGTGCTCCGGTTTCCTCCCACAGTCCAAAAACATGCATGTTAGGCTGATTGGTAACTCTAAATTGACCCTGGGTGTGAGTGAGACAGGTCCCTCTTGTAAATGAGTCCCCGTGGCTCAACGATAGCCTGTATAAATAAAGGTTGAATGAAAACTATGGACTAGTTTGAACAGGGTCTATTTCAAAACAGATTTCTGTCATCTTAAAACAATTGTAATTTTAAAGCTTTTAGAGTTGTGTAATCTGTGTTTTATAAAATTTAACATTGCCATCACTTTTGCATTAGATGGTTGTTTACCTAGAAGTCTATTGTTATTGACACTTCAGTCCATAACCAGTAATGGAAACATATTGCAAAACAGGAAGTGTAAAATGTAACCAGACTAAGTAAAAAAATAAAAAATAAAAAAAGTTAAAATATTAGCAGGTCAAGCAAACAAAATAAAAAAGGTGTACATTATACTATGTTTCCATGAGACAGTTAATGTGCCTGAGATAATATGTTTCAATTTGCAACATATTTTACAAAGACCAATAATGAACAACTTGGTCTTCCCTATACATAACCATACTTTTTTTATGTTAACTAATGTTAAGTGATGGGAGTGCAGCGTTTTATAAATAAAACAACCTCCGCTCTATGAAACTTTTGAGAAAAGGGTTATTTTAAAATGGTAGACATCTGCTTTGATCTTGGACCCACTTGAGCTGCCTTAAATTGCAAACTGACAATACCGTACTCCCAGTGGTTTCTGCTCCACAGAAAACCATTTGAAAAACACAAGAAACATACAAATTTGGCTTGAGCTCCCAAACTGAGGTTTCAGTCATATAGTACATGTACATTTTTACCATACTGAATAAAATAAAATAAAAAACAATAGACTGCTAATATATTTTTATTGTATGATTTATTTTATAAATTCTCAGAGGCTATGTGGAAAAGTGTGAGATATGTGAGGTTGGGCACACATGCATGTGCAAGAGCACACGTCTCAAACCAAGTGAGAGCAAGTGTAGGACATCTTATAAATCCCTCAAAAACTACAGCTGGAAAATAGCCCAATTAACCTTTTCATTCTGCTCACATAAATGAAATTCTTAGTTTTATAATAACTTTCCTTTCTTTCCTCTCATCATCCTCCACCTTTTAGAAAGATCAGAGGAAAATGTGGAGTACTTGACTCTCTACAAAAATAAGGACTCTTACCAGCATACAAAAATATTCTGATTTGAGACCTTTGATTAGATTTTCAGCCAGCATATCCTCACTTTTTGTGCTGATCTTATTTATGAGGGCGACTTACCAAAGGACCTGGGCATGGATTAGAGAATGAAAAATGGCCGGGCACACTTCAGGGTTAGAGGGGTCAGAGAATAGTGTCTAAATGTGAGGACTCGTAAGAGAGGATAAGTTTTGGGAGGAGGTGTAAAAAGTCTGGGTCATGACACTCCCTGATGCAACCTGGAACGTTGGACCTTAAAATTGTTCCACGCTTGTGTGTATCTGGTCAGTTTCTGCTTCTGGTCACAAAGGTAATACATTTATATGGTACCTAGATACATTTAGAACTACTTTTTTATGCCTGTCTGTTACTTATTGTTCTGTAAATATTGGCTTGAAAAAGGTTGTACTAAGTAAAAAATAAACAAATGAAAATACCAGAAACAATGGTTTAGACTGGAACAATGGAAACTGAGATGAGTTTCTACTGAGGGATACAAATCAAGTGTTACTGTTGCCAAACTGTAACAAAATGTGAAGGGAAAACAGAAAATGATTACCGGTAATTACAAACAATCCAAGAAACAATGACCAAATCCTTTTTCCTATCTTCGACCCCACCCCTCTACTCAATCCAGTACACCATCAGCAATCACCAACTCTTTTTACAGAAATGGATGCAACTGTACAGTGCCCTTTTGTAGCACATATATTATCTATCTAGCTTGCAACATATATTGTTATGAATACAATGTTGTATTTTATACTTGTTAACTTGAATCAAAATTAACCACGAGGCTTTAGTTTTATAATTTTTAAATGGAGGCCTCATGGGTGTCAAAGAATGTTAATGTAAACAGAAAAATGTTGCATTTTTTGACGATATTCATTTTTTTAGATGTGTGTTTAAAATAGACATGAACACAACCAAAAGCTTCCACAATACAGTACTGATAGAAAAAAAAAAGATTTGAGCAAATATAGCTACTCCTTTCATCTTAGCTATCACATTAAGATGTGTTTGACCATTCTCACAAACATATACCAACAAGGTCACTACTGTGCACCATATAAAAGTGTGAATTAAATAGTCAGTTTTTAGTATGTTTACCTTGCTTAACATGAAACTTCTAGTGTTTGTTTCCTGTTGTCACTTCGCCTTGATCATATGACACCGACTAAAATAAAAATCGCATTAATCTATTGTACTTTCACAATGAAAAACCATTGAAAAATAAAACTTTACCAAAATAAACCCAGACGGATTTGTTATTTTGATACTGGTATTTTACTCTCATGTTTGTTGTTGTTGTTTGTTTTGTTTTTATGGCGGAAGTGTGAAATATGGGTTTTCCACCACAGAATTATCTAGAGACGTTTCTGTTGTACATTTTTTATTAATATTTTGAGAATAGCACAAACCATTTAACTGCTTTTGTCAGTGACATAGTTTATTTTAATGAGCTCAGAGAAGTTTTGTTTGAAACAGATAAGACTTCCCAACAGTTTTCTGGCACAAAAAGGACAGAGGAAAGACTGGGTCAGGAGACAATATCAAGCATTTTGCACTAATCCTCCAAGGCCTTGTAGACCTTATATTGCTCTGACTGTTTACATTTCCACGGATATGAAAATGTGTCTGATTGACAGTGTGGGAGTTAAAATATAGTTAGACCACAGCAGAAACATAAAAAGAGAGACAAAGAGGCAAAGTGTGATGCTTCTTGATTTTGACAAGTGCCCTGCCAAGGTGAAATTACGTCTGACGCTCATCTGTGGCACAACTCTGCCTCTCCCCATATCGCCCTGTACATGAAGTTAGTGTTGTTTTCAATCTCATCTCTTTCCAAATGTGGCGCAGAGGTAGCAGGGAGAGGTGGCTGCCGTGCCTGGCGTGTTGGGTGAAATTGGACTGCCTCTCCCCATTATTGTAAACATCATCCCACCAGACAGGCGAGCGGGTCGCAGGGACGCAGGTTGAGGGGCTTTGCTTGGGAGAGATCTGCTAAAACACATCCATTAAGGCCCAAACTATTTTTGATTTACATGTTCAGACTCTTTAAAACTGTCACATCCACTGCCTAAACCCTTGTCACCCCCCCGCCCCTCTCACAGCCACTCCTTTGCTCTCCGTCCCAACACACACCCATCAACACGATTGCCTGCATGCTATGCAGCTAGAGGAAAAAAAGCTGTTTTATGCCTTTTCTTTCTCTTCCTGCTCACTTGTTCCCAAGCGAGGAAAAATCCCTTATTTCAGTATCAAGGACAAAATAACACAAGCCAACCTCAGAAGTGTGGTAAATAATAGGCAGGCGATCGTATGTGTTGGTGTCTACCTCATTACAGTGTATGTAGAACTTAATGACCTTAACGTCAGCACAGCCTGCAATCATCTGTCATGGCAGCAATTAATTTTATACAAGGCCCAAGATGGTGGCAGACCATTTAAAGTTTCCTAAGTCATACTGTAATTTACATCAAAGATAGGAAGGGGGGTGGGGGGACAGTTCCATATGACAAAATTGTAGAACGCTACAAGAACAACAAAAAACATTCATTAGGGGAGTCAAGGACGAAAATAATGGAATAAAAAAGAGAGATGTAGAGAGCAAAGCCAAGGTTGAATCATAATTAGGGAGATAATGTGGCCTAAAAGCTAGAATATATTAAACTTAACTCAATCCGGCAAAACAATATGAGAACAATAATGATCTGAGAGATGAGTAAAACGTATGGCATCATTTTGTTTTGGTGACTTGACGTTTTGCAAATATTTAACAAAACAGAAAAAAATACATTTAGGAGTTAAAAAGCTGAAAATCAAAAACGTGTATAACACATTAAAGACTAAATAATAATTATTAATTGGTACTACTTTACAATAAGACTCATCTTATAGATGGCTAATAAATAGTTTATGGATATGTTATTAATTCTCTATAAACACTTTATAAATCATTAATAATGGCTTATTAGGTATTAATTAAGGGTGAGAAAGACACAAAACTGACAAATTTCTTAGTGAGCCAAATCTTCCACCTATATATTTCATGTAGATTTGTTATATTATACATTTCAGACTAAGCTGCTACCTTGTAAGAACAATATAAACCTATTTATTTTAGGATATTATTTGTACTTTATCATTGCTTTATAAGTATCTACAACTAAAGATACTTATAATGCAGTGATAAAGTGCAATATTATATGCTAAAAATGTTGGCATATACAAGCTTATTGTGCTTACAAGGTAGTAACTTAGTATGAAATGTTTAATATAACAACTCTGGATGAAATATATTGGTGGCAGATTTGGCTCATTATTTGGCAAGAAACTGGTCAGTTTTGTCTCTTTCTCACCCTTAATTAATGCATAATAAGCCATTATTCATGATTTATAAAGTAGATTCATTAATAACTTATCTTTTCACTACTATACTATACTTAATACATATATTTTTGCCAATAAGGGGGGCCTTATTGTAAAGTCATACCTAATTATTTATTTGTTGTTGGGAGCTTCATTAAATAATTCATGGCTTCATTAAATAAAACACAATTGTTCGCAGCTTGTGTTGCATTTGAAGCAATAAACTGAACTGATCCTTCTTATCGTACAACTCTACAAGTTATTCGTGCATTTATGACATGTTCATTTCACCACAAGTTTGATATTCAAAGTTTAATCAAAGCAACAGCTACTGCAGCTTTTTCACAAGAAAAGCGAACATTTTGCACACATTTGTAAAATATTGTTTATATACTCTGTTTCTTCACTATAAGCATTTAGATTGGAGCTCACCTACAAATGTGAGCCATATAAAATCCTACCATGATGTATTCATGCGTTTCCTTACAGCACAGAGACGTTATTCATGTTTAATAAAACTGAGTAGCATGACAACAGCCATGAACACATAACAGTTAAAATGATATACTATACACAAGTTAATCTGATATCCACTTTTTTTATGTTTTAGGATAAAGCAAAGAAAAATTGGAATAAAAAGATATAGCATAAGTACTCTTTAAGTACCGGTACATATAATTTGGAAAATCATCATGGTTCAAAAATCTATGATTATATCCCTTTTTTCTAAAGGAGTATATTAAACCATTTATCAAGCAGAGAAGAAACGGTGACGTGTCTTCCACCTTCCATTCATCATGATTACAGTTGAATCAGACCTTGTTTAAGTTTTAGGCCATGATGTTGTTCCTTAGCTCTACTGTATAGCCTATAAATGATTATAATAAAAAAATAAAGTATACATATTTGATTAAGAGAATTTCACTGGCAATTTTGATGTGCATTTAAAAGCAAAAACTAAATTCTTCTAGTTTTCAGAATTAAATGAAATTATTATTTTATATTTTTCAACATTTGTTTTTCCCTTGCAAACTTTACTGACATGTCATGCCTCTAATGTCAAAACATGTTTTTTTAATCTTTATATTTTAAAAATGCAGTTTCAATTGAACCTCCTTAAAATGCTTGTCCCTTTTTAAATTACTTTAGACCACAATTACACCACCTCATTAAATTATTAGATGTCAAACAGTTTTTGTTTGTTTGGTTTTAGCCAGTCACATTGTAGGTTATATATCTAACTGTGCATTTTCTGCCATTATTATTATCAGTTTTTCCAGCTGCCAATGCATTATTTATTGAAGAAAATTAAATAAAAATCTCTTGGATTTTGTAACTTTTCTCTATCTCGGGCCTTAGGACCAAATCTGCCTTTGTTCTTGATGAGACTGCAGGTACAAACAGGCAAATACACAAATCATGCTGTAGAAAATGCTTGGATAGAACTTGCCACAATCAATCATTTCCCCCGCAGCTGCTCTTCTATGAACTATGACAAAAATATCTAACTGGTATGCGGCTTGTGATGATGCAGCTACAGCATCTTCAATCTGCAATGCAAAATCTACCAGGGCTTAATAACGGCACACAGGCAGAAAGGGAATATGAAAGGGGGAAAACGCAAGTGTGCACGCAGCAACTCAATGCATTTAGCAGTGACAGTAGCAGAGTTCAAACCCCATGTGTCGCTCCATTACTTGTTGGTGCCGTCCTTGAAGAGACCCGCGCTTACACATATTACAGCAGCCAGTTATGAATGACAGCTGAAGAGTCAAACAGCACAGGGGTGAAAAGAAACTTATTTGTGTGTGTGTTTCTGTCTGTGCAAATGCAGTAGAGAAGAATGTTTAGCCGTCGTCTCGGGCAAAATGACTTCCTCTTTGATGAAAAGGCCTGCCGAGGGTTTGCTGTTGTGTGGAGAAGGGAGGATTTCAAATTGTCTCCCAGCGACTGTGATTGCCAAGCACAGGACCGGGCCATTATATCACTGAATCTTTGTTAAGCAGCCCCTGAGAGTGGCTGACAGCATAATTAATCTTACCATATGAACAAAGGGACCCACTCAATAGTACTGAGGACGCTTATTAAAAAAAATACTAAACACACACTCAAACTACTCCCAGCCCCCCAGTTTCACAAAATCTTCCTTTAAAAGAAAAAAAAAAAAGGCAGAGAGGCTGAGAATGTGCTTGCAAGAGAGGTGGTGTCATTATATGTTTTGTTTTGGACTTTTTTTTTTTATTATTAAAGGGATATGATATAAGGTGGAGGGCAGATTGGTTGGATGGAAGTTGGGGCAGCCCCCTGGCAGAATGATGGATCATTCCGGGGAACACTGAACGATATTAAACAATAATAGTGTTTATGTGCTTCTGCAGACCAAATAGTTTTAATTAGAATTTTTAGATTAGCACAATCTCACCCTAATGTGAAAATTTAAAGGCAGGGAGATGGGGAGATAATATAATTGTGCAGGACACCAACACACACACACACACACACACACA
>JBBPBX010010372.1:0-58041 GCA_038048925.1 Garcialebias charrua
GTTTTATCTCCTGTTGCCACGGTAACGGCTGCACTGAGACAGAAAAATCATCAAACATTTTCAGCATCTCTTCGTCCTCCACGTTTACTAACCCCTAACTAAAATAATTATTAATATAGACTTTACCAACCGGTTTGCAGCTAAATATAAATGATTAAACTGATGCATTGCAGTGGAAGAATTTGAGTGTCTTAAAGAAATAGTTTGGATTTTTATTAAGTGTGGTTCTGTAAAAATGTTCTAGTTTCATTCAACCTTTATTTAGACAGGTTAATCCCATTGAGCCTCGAGGACTCATTTACAAGAGAGACCTGGTTTCAACAAAGAATGATGACAACAATGGACAATCATAAGAGAGGCATACAGATTATTATTGTTTAAACAAGTTAAAACAAAGATGTCAAAGTAGCAAAACAGACAGATTATAAGGCAAATGTAGAAAATCAAACACAGGAACATGTCTGCATTGGTTCTTGCCAGGAGTCCAACAGATTCTTAAAATCATTTAGAGAAGTCAAGGTTGAGATCTTCAGATCTTTTTACAAGATATTCCAGGAAACAGGAGCGGAGTAGGAGAAGGTCCTTTTGTCTAGTTCAGTCCTCACTGAGGGAACATTGCAGGTAATCATGTCCTGAGAGTGCACGCTGTAACTGCACTCACACAGAGACATGTAGGAGGAGATGTATGAAGGCAGCAGACCAAGAAGTGATTTAAAGATGAAAATGTACCAGTGGAAGAGTCTGTGTGAAGTTAATGATGTCCAGTTAACCAGTGAATACAGGGTGCAGTGGTGGGTACGATAATCACAGCCAGTTATGAATCTTAGTGCACCATGATAGACAACATCCAACATCCGCAGGATGCACCATGATAGACAGCATACAACATCTGCAGGTGCTTGTAGGAGCATTCATGTAGATTATTACTGTACCTGTTTGTTGATGAAGTCATCGAGGACATGATGAAACAAACAAAATATGACTTCAGCTGCTTCAACCTCCCCAGTTACCAAAGTTTTGAATAGAAAAAGTTTCCCGGCTGAGGAGCTAAACGTCTTCAACCACAGAACTGAAATTGTATTTTTTAATTTTTTGGGACACCACCTGGTTGTTGATAGATTTATGAACAACCTCAGTTGAAACAAGTTAAAAGGTACAATCTGTTTATATACGAGAGGACTCTAGTGGTGGTCACAGCTAAGTTAGTTTAGCTAACGCTACCCCCCTAAACAGTTTTTTTAAAATAGCAGAAACTAAATCTAAACCGCTAACAGCTAAGACGACTGTTGGTCTGCGTCACACGTCTTCGTCTCCTTCCAGCTGAAGCTGTGTCGACCAATCACGTCGTGCGTGCACGTAGTCAGCCAATAGCGTACCTAACGGATTCCGAGACACGCCCACAACAGACGGCAACAAGTCTGAATTTTGTTACAGACTAAAAGTTGGCTAAACCTAATTTAGCAGAAGCTAATTCTGCTAACGGTTTCCAAAATTAGCAAAAATGCTAATCCACTAAAATGAAATTTAGTTCCGCTGTTAGTGGATTAGTGGAACTGCGCCCACCACTGCTGGACTCCAGTTTTATTTATTTATTTATTTGATCCGAGGGTTTGGGTTCGATCTCCACGCTACCCTCAGCAGTTAACAGTGTACAAGTGATTTTTTTTAAAAACTGCTATATGTCATTTGTAAAAGGTGCAATATAAGTTGTGAACCATTTGTACAGCAAACTGGAGTCACTCATGAGAAAACAAAAAGTTGAGGAAATTATTTACTGTAGTTTGTGTTCGAGTTTCAAGATTAAATTCAAAATGTCGAGGGAAAAGGCTGAAGCTACTGTCAGACTTGTTCTGATTCTTATTCTTCATGTAGTTGAGTTATTTCTGCACCTTTATTGACGATGAAGATGTTCTTGCCAGGTAGGAACCCTGGGACGTCTCAGGAGTTACCCTCACGTCTTTGGGTTAGTTGAGCCTCGCACAGTACCTTGCCACACTTTGTAAACCATGTTGTCTCGGTCTGCAGAGTTCTTACCAGTTCTGGTCAAAACCTTCAAATCCTCCTCCATGAGGTCTGTTCTTCTCTTCCATGGTTGGCCTCAGCTCACTGAAGAGGAGCTGCGTTGGTATTTGGTCATCGTCTGTTCACCAGGCGTGATCCAACCAACAGATGGCTTGGTGTCACCGTGGTTTAAGTGGTTGAACGTTCGGCTCTCCTCAGAACCTCAGTGTTGGTCAGTATTGCTGCCACCACTTGATGTTCAGAATGAGGTATGGAGAACGCTGGTGGAACATTTCTAGCATGCAGAGAAGTTCGGTTAGGGTTGGAGATGGAACAGCTCCTGCTTTGTAAACAGATGTTTCTTTGCTGATGGATATGTTCCATAGCTTTTTCTCCAGCTTCTACCACTTTTCAGTAGTCTGGTCACAGAGGCAACACGTCCAGAAGAGAAACACAGACATTCCTTTCCCCAGATACTCTCCAGCTCCTCCTAGGGGACCTCGAGGTGTTCCATGACCAGAGAAGATACATGATCCTTCCAGCTAGTTTTTGGTCCGCACCGGGGACCTCCTCCCAGTTGGACTTGTCCAGAAAACCGCCAAAGGGAAGCATCCAGTAGACTTCCTTATGTCTGAACCACCTCAGGAACTCCTTTTGATGCAGAGGAGCAGCAGCTCTACCCAGATGATGGAGCTCCTCACCCTGTCTCTAAGGCGGAGCCTGGCCACCCCATGAAGGAAGCACGTTTTTGCTGCTTGGATCTGGTTCTTTCAGTCCTGATCCAAATATCAGAAACATTGGTGAGGGTTGGAACATAGACCAGTAAATCCAGAGCTTTGCCTTTAGACTCAACTCTTTGTTCATCAGGACCAACCGAAGCAACGCCCTCATTACTGAGGACAAGGCCCCAATCCATGGATCCACCTCCCGCTCCATCCTACCATCACTCAGGAACAAGATGCCCAGATACCTGAAGTCCAAAACCTGAGGCAAAAAGTCCCCCTGATCAGTCGTAGAAGAGCAGGTTGAATCTTTCTGAACTGAAGAAGCTCCTTGGACGAGAAGCAAAACTTCTTCAACCGAAAAGGAAAGAAGTCCAGTTACATCTTTAAAACTTTAAGAATCTACCACGTTCAGAATGACTGAGAACCTCCCAGCATAATCATTGAATAGGATGGACGGTGAAGGTTACTGGATGCAAAGGCGCCCCCCCCCCACACACACACATACACACACATTTACCATGAGACATTAGTTCAGTCTGTGTTTCTATTTCTTTGTGAATGAATCCATTCCACTTGATTAATAGGTGAATAAAGCCACTCAGATCCACTCCAGGTTTTCCTGGTTACCTACAACTCTCCACAGCAGCACCTCTGTGTCTCCTGCCTTGGCAGGACGCTCACAGGTGGAGTAGGTAGAAACACCTCTGTGTTGCTTGCTCGCCAGCTTAAGCCCCTTTCATAAGACGGCTCAGTCCGGGCCTGATGCGTGTTCAGTCCTCCAACGAGCATTCAGAAAAAACACGAAGGCGGACAGGCGAGTAAATTTTACTCGCCTCTGATGCGCCCCTGATCCGCGAACAGAGGTAGTATCAGATCCGGACCCGAGCCGGGCAGACCCACTTGTGAATGCAACCCGCAGATCCGCGCTCAGCAGTGGTGGGCACAGACCGCTAGAGAGCGCTAAAGCGCTATTCCGCTTACAGTGGACCTAAACTTTTTGTCAGCGTTTTTGTGAATTGACTAACTTTTATAATTCATAAGCGGATTTGTGCTATTTTTATTTAAAATGCAGTACCGCTAATAACTAATTATCTATCAGTAAAAACCAATAAACTTATTTACAAGCTCTTATGCTGCTTGTTTTTTACCTTTTTCCCCACGTAAACAGCAGAGGAGGAAAGGGTGTGAGGGGGAGGGGGGCAGAGCTGAGAACAGACTCGGCTCTACCATGTAGGTAAATGCCTGGGGGTCCCATTTCAGCAGTGGCCCCGGCCCCGCCTCGCCCCGTGCAGTCACCTACATCACTAACATTGCTCATGCTTGTTAATGTACATTTAACATAAAAATAATTATAGTTACGATGAAAACGATCATTAAATACGCAATAAAAAAAACGGTCGATTTCTTTATCCCCCTACTAAAAATGGACTATTCCATCTTGACAACTTCCGGGTCATAGTTGAACTCAGGGGCTAATTCTGTAGCTGGCTGCGCTCGGTGTCTTCATAAATCCGTAAATAACCCGCTGTTTCAAGCCAAATTAACGTGGCCGGATGATTTTATTGTGTGTTTTGTGATGACCATTCGACGGTGAGTCGTTATTTTTATGTATTTTAGTTACTTTTCATTAAATCTGTTGACTACCTATAGACGCTAACTGTGTCTGCCTGTTACACCGGTAGTGCTGGGTTACTAATGAAATCCGTAAATAACACCGCTGTTTCAAGCCAAATTAACGTGGCCGGAGGAGTTTATTGTGTGTTTTGTGTCGACCATTCGACGGCGAGTCGTTAGTTTCATGTATTTTAGTTACTTTTCATTAAATCTGTTGACTACCTATAGACGCTAACTGTGTCTGCCTGTTACACCGGTAGTGCTGGGTTACTAATGAAATCCGTAAATAACACCGCTGTTTCAAGCCAAATTAACGTGGCCGGATGATTTTATTGTGTGTTTTGTGATGACCATTCGACGGCGAGTCGTTAGTTTCATGTATTTTAGTTACTTTTCATTAAATCTGTTGACTACCTATAGACGCTAACTGTGTCTGCCTGTTACACCGGTAGTGCTGGGTTACTAATGAAATCCGTAAATAACACCGCTGTTTCAAGCCAAATTAACGTGGCCGGAGGAGTTTATTGTGTGTTTTGTGTCGACCATTCGACGGCGAGTCGGTTACTTTATGTATAAATGCGGTGGCGACACACCCGTGTATTTGAGATTTAAACGTGGTTTTAGGGATTAAAAGATCATTCNGAGACCGGTCATTTTCTGTTGCCGGCCCAAAAGCCTGGAACAGCCTCCCCCTTGAGCTGCGTGCCACCTCTGATCTGACTCTGTTCAAAACCAGACTGAAGACCCACTTGTTCAAAAAAGCTTTCAGTGTGTAAAAAAGCTTTCAGTGTGTAACTTTTATTACTTTTGGTAGTTTAGTATGTAGCATTTTTTATTTCCATTGCCTTTTTATTTCCACTTGCTCAAATAAGCTTCCAGTGTGTAACTTTTATTACTTCTGGTATTTTAATATGTAACATTTTTTAATTTCCATTGCCTTTTTATTTCCACTTGTTCAAAAAAGCTTTCAGCGTGTAACTTTTATTACTTGTGTTATTTTAGTATGTAGCATTTTTTATTTCCATTGCTTCTTTTATTGCTGTTGTTTCTTATTCTATTTTCATTGATTTATTGTTCCAGTTTATTCATCTTTTTATCCTGTTAAGCACCTTGGTCAATGCAAGGCATTGTAGGAAGGTGCTATACAAATAAAGTTTATTATTATTATTATTACTTCCTTCAAAGAAAAATCACGTCTTGTAGAAATAAATGTAAAAATTTAACTGAATTAAAAACTGAAAATTTGTTACAGCTCTGATGCTCACTTATGCAACAACGATGAGACGGACTACAGGAACGAGGTGAGCCGCCTGGCCTTGTGGTGCGGACACAACAATCTCACTCTCAACGTGGAGAAGACAAAGGAGATTGTTGTGGACTTCAGGAAGAGGGATGCCCAACATCCCCCTCTGACCATCAACAGCACCGCAGTGGAGAGAGTGGACAGCACCAAGTTCCTGGGAGTGCACGTCTCAAAGGACCTGTCCTGGAGCAGGAACACTGCAGCACTGGCAAAGAAGGCTCACCAGCGTCTCTACTTTCTCCGCAAGCTGAAAAGGGCTGGAGCTTCAACCCCCATCATGAGCACCTTCTACAGAGGTGCCATAGAAAGTGTCCTGACCAGCTGCATCACTGTGTGGTTTGGTGCATGTACTGCATCCTGCCGCAAGAGCCTCCAGCGCATTGTGAGAGCAGCTGAGAAGATCGTGGGCACCTCCTTGCCCTCACTGCAGGACTTACACAGCAAACGCCTCACTCGGAAAGCCCACCGCATGGCAGGTGATCCCACACACCCACTACACAGCTGCTTCAGACTGCTGCCATCAGGAAGGAGACTGAGGAGTCTCCAGGCTCGAACCAGCAGACTGAGAGACAGCTCTGTTCATCAGGCAGTCAGAATGCTAAACACTCTGCCTGCTCTGCCTCCCCTCCCATTTGAACTGCCTTAACACTAAAACTTTCTCACATACTATCACTCAACACAAAGTTTTTAACACTAGACTCTGTGTCACCAAACGGGTTTTCACTAAACTCTCGGTCATGTGCTCATACAGTTTGCACTACTTCTCATACTTGCACTAATGTCTGTATTACATCACTGCCTATAATCATAATACTGTTTACATTCTCTGTTTACATTTATTAATACTGTTTACTTTTATTACTACTGCTTACATGTAATTACTACTGTTTACATTTATTTACACTACTCTAATATCTACACCACTGCTGGTACATATACAGTGTGCTCTGAACGGTCTTATTTAGGGATGCCCAATGTGCCTTACTGCATATGCCACTTTTTGCCTCTACAACAACATCAACTACTACCTCATACATATACTGTGTACATTGACTCATACGCTGCTTTGCCACTTTGCAAATGTCAATGCTAGAAACCTTTAGTTTATTTTAGTTATACTTTTTATACTCTTTTTTTATACCACTATGCAAAAAAAAAAAAAAAAAAAACAACTCAGGACAGTGTTAGTTTTACTATTTTTATGCTTATGTCTATTATTATATGTTTCAGTGTTTCAATGTTTAGATGTTTACTGTTGCACCGAGGGACTGAGAGAAACGCAATTTCGGTCCTGTGTATGTCCTGCACTGTACATATTGCAGATCTGACAATAAAGTTGACTTTGACTTTGACTTTGACTTTATCTGATGCTGAGCCTGATACGGTACTTGGATGTGTCTCATCTTTTGTACAAGTTCATCAATGTTCGGGGTTAGGCTCTGAGCTGAGGAAATCCTCAGGATTGATTACCTCCATGAACATGTAGTCTGCCTCCCACCTGGCTTGAAACCCCCTGTTCTCGGCGTCCACCTTACGTTTAGCCATTTTTGAGGAGGGGTGCAAATGTAGCTGAAAGTTGATCTCTGCTCTGACTGCTGATGAATAATGAAGCCACTTGTGCAAGCTGAAGTGACTGCATGAGCTACCTACCTAAATAAAGGTTGAATGATTAGGCATACAGTGGTCTTGTGACTTTTTATTAATATACTGTACTTTTTTATGATTGTTGGCTGTTGGTTGCAAGTATGAAGCTGTGAAATCCCTCATTTTCTACAGCTGATAGCTGTTGGTCATTAATTATGATGAAGTTCAGCAACTTCTCTGTGAACATTTGAGCTCCAAGCTTCAGCTGTGTGTTTTTATAGTTCAATCGGAGCTCTGATTTCGGGCAGTCGCTGTCAGCTTGTCCCTCCTACGAGATTATCAGGTCGGAGTGGACGCACATGGCCGCGGTTGAACAAGAAAAAAAACACAGTGAAGACATGGAGCTCGAATGAGGGACAGGCTGAATGATCCGAGACCGGGACGCACGGCTGGGTCCTGCTGCTGTTTCAGCGACAGTATCGTCCCGCTGAACTAACTTGAGCGCGGTTTAATGTGGCGCTATGACTCTGCAGACATTGCACGTTGCTGTCTTATGGTGTTTAGTGTAAAATGCATCCACACAGCGGACATGTTACGATGAAAAGTTGGCTAACTGTTAGCTAAAATGCTACTCACAGAGTCTGCACGTTGGAGCTGGCTGCAAACTATGGAATAGATTTCCTGAATTTGAGGCGGGTCTTATTACTCTGGGTTCATGAGACACGACTCCTTTCAGAAAATCCATTCCATAGTTTGATCGACTCCGTGCCATGTACAAAACACCAGCGGGCGGCTGTGGCTTGCGGGCCGGATCTAATAGTTATTAAATATCATCCAGGGGGCCATAAATAATTGCTTCGCGGGTCAGATCTGGCCCGCGGGCCGCCACTCTGACATATCCATCCATCCATCCATCCATCTTCTTCCGCTTATCCGGGGTCGGGTCGCGGGGGTAGCAGCCTAAGTAGGGAGGCCCAGACTTCCCTCTCCCCAGCCACTTGGAGCAGCTCCTCCGGGGGAATCCCAAGGCGTTCCCAGGCCAGCCGAGAAACATAGTCCCTCCAGCGTGTCCTGGGTCTTCCTCTGGGTCTCCTCCCGGTGGGACATGCCCGGAACACCTCACCAGGGAGGCGTCCAGGAGGCATCCTAACCAGATGCCCGAGCCACCTCAACTGGCTCCTCTCGATGTGGAGAAGCAGCGGCTCTACTCCGAGTCCCTCCCGGATGACTGAGCTTCTCACCCTATCTCTAAGGGAGAGTCCAGCCACCCTGCGGAGAAAACTCATTTCAGCCGCTTGTATCCGAGATCTTGTTCTTTCGGTCATAACCCAAAGCTCATGACCATAGATGAGGGTGGGAACGTAGATCGATCGGTAAATTGAGAGCTTTGCCTTTCGACTCAGCTCTCTCTTCACCACGACAGACCGGTACAGCGCCCGCTTCACTGCGGACGCTGCACCTATCCGCCTATCGATCTCACGCTCCAGTTTTCCCTCATTCGTGAACAAGATCCCGAGATACTTAAACTCCTCCACTTGGGGCAGGACCTCCTCCCCGACCCGGAGAGGGCATGCTACCCTTTTCCGGCTCAAGACCATGGCCTCGGATTTGGAGGAACTGATCCTCATTCCGGCCGTATCACACTCGGCTGCAAACCGCTCCAGTGAAAGCTGTGAAAGCAGTGAAAGTCCGTTGGATAGTCGAACCTCGGACTCTGACATATGTGATCTAGATCCTCTTTTAATTTTTCCAAAACTTTTTTTGACGTGTTTATTATCTTTTTCTTCTTTGTAACTGCTTTTGTGGTGCTTTGATCATTTTTATAGATTGTGAAAACTGGTAAATGATCACTTAAGTCGGTCGTTAAGATACCACCTATCACATCCCCATTTGTTATATTTGTGAAAATATTATCAATTATTGTGGCACTATGAGTTGTAATTCTTGTTGGCTTTGATATCAGTGGATATATATTTAAACTGTACATGGAGTTTATAAATGTGCTGATGTTATTTGAATCTGTTTTATTTCCCATATGAATGTTAAAGTCTCCACACAAAAAAAACTTTTTTATTAAAACTCTTCTCCATTAGCTCAGTTTTATCATTTTATCAGTGAAAATTTCTATATTTGCTATATTTTTCTTTTGTATATCAATGACATGTGAAGTGTCTAAAAAGTTACAAATCATCCTGTTCACAGATGATACAAATTTATTTTGTTCTGGGAATAACTTAAAAACTAGGGATGGGACCGATCTGATCCAGTATCGGATACCAGCATAATGTGAGTATCGGATATCGGATCCAACCTGCCGATGTTTCCGATCCAGCATCAAAGAGCAATTGTGTTCCATCACATTCTGTGACTGCCATCTTAAAATTGTGTGAGTTAAACCTAATGAAGACACTCTTAAGCCTTACACAGGAAACTCACTGACTTTAACAGCACACAAGAGGCAAGTCTATACCACACACATGTCCTTCTTACTCATGGTGCAGCTGAAAAAACTGCTAAGCATGATGGGAAAGACAACACAGCCACTTCCCTTAACCACTAAGAGAGTGGATTTTGTTGTCTTTCCCATTATGCTTAGCATTTTTTTAGTCATTATAAAATGAATAAACTGACAAACAAACATATGAATTCAGCCAACATTAGTCTCCTATTAAAACCAGGCAAAGACCCAGTACTACCTACCAGTTATTGTCCCATCTCTCTTATTAATGTCGATGTTAAAATAATTTGTAAAGTCCTCTCTAAAAGATTAGAGAAGATAACTTCTCTCATTATTCATCCTGATCAAATTGGATTCATAAAAGGAAGACACTCGACCACAAACACTCGCAGTTATATAAGTTAATAGAGTATTCATATAGTAAAAATATTGAATCAGCTATTTTGTCTTTAGACGCTGAAAAAGCATTCAATAGAGTAAATTTGAAATTTTTTATATGCTACCTTGGTTAAATTCGGATTTGGAAACTATTTCATTAATCTGTTAAAAGTTTTATATAGTTCACCAACAGCGTGTGTCAGGACAAATAATCAAATATCTTCAAACTTCTGTTTACAAAGGGGCATCAGGCAGGGATACCCACTTTCACCAGCATTATTTGCTATTTTTATTGAACCTTTAGCAGCAGCAATAAGACAAACTGCTGATATTAAAGGCATACGGTGTAAAAATATAGAACATAAAATTAGTCTTTATGCTGACAATGTTTTACTTTTCCTTCAGAACTCAGAAAACTCGACATCTAATGTTATTGAATTAATAAACTCGTTTTCAAAAGTTTCTGATTATTCTATAAATTGGTCAAAATGCTCTTCCAATAAATTGCGTGTTTAATACGTCTCTCAATGAAAGACTACAATCAGGTAGCATTACATATTTGGGTATTAATATTTCTCCTAGATTGGAAGACTTAATAAAATTGAATGATATCCCACTTTCAAAGAAAATCGAAGATGATCTTACTAGATGGAAATTGTTATAACACGGGGAACCCAGATAATATGAGACCCAGAACGAAGCAGAAACAGAGGATACAAAAGTGACAATGTTTATTAATTCACAGTGGATATCAGCTTAACAGTCATATCTCTGCAACATCCTGGAAGAAGGGGGAGACGGTGGTCAGAGGAGTTCTTCAGGTAAGAGTCTTGATAATGATTTTGCTGTGTTAATCTCTTACAGCAAGTGTGCCCAACCAGTCGCTCGCGGGCGACCGGTCGCCCGCCAGCTGGTTCCCAGTTGCCCGCGAAGCTCAACCTTGCTCTAACAGCTGACGAGCCGGCTCTCAGCTGTTAACAAGGTGAAATGTCCGCTGCTAAGCTTCATTCTAACTCCGGCAGAAGTGGTGGAGGTGACATTTCTGCTGCTCAGCTTCATTCTAACTCCGGCAGAAGGGGTGGAGGGAGGAATGACTATATGCCAATGTGCAGGAACGCTTTCCTCAGCCCTCCCCATCTTGTATGCTCACAGACACAGTCTCGCGAGTTTTGGGTGCGATGACTGACGAGACTTTAAGACAGCAGTGAGAGCGCTGTGGAGTGAATGTCAGTACGCAGAAAACATGGAAGGAAAACTAGCGAAGAAGCAAACGAAAACTTACTATTTTCACACAGAATGGGAGGAGGATTATTTTTTTGTTTATTCTAATTCAAAGTCTATTTGCCTCATCTGTAATTCGAGCGTTGCCTTGCCCAAAAAGTGCAACTTGGAGCGGCATTTCAAGACGATGCACAAACTTTTTGATGCAGATTTCCTTCATAAAAGTTCTTTACGGACTCACAAAGTGCGGGAGCTAAAGAACAAGCTTGCAGCACAGCAATCGATCTTCACTCAGCCCAGCACGAAAGGTAAAGCTGCTACAATCGCCTCCTACCGTGTTAGCTGCATCCTGGCTCAACATAAGAAGTCGTTCAGTGATGGAGAAGTTATGAAAGAAGCGTTTATTGAGGCTGCAGATGCACTTTTTCACGATTTTAAAAATAAAAGTGAGATCGTAGCTGAAATTAAAGACGTGCAGTTGTCCAGACAAACAGTGACACGGCGATGTGAGAGAATGGCTGTGGATGTGGAGGAGCAGCTAAAAAAGATCGTTTAACAATGTGAGTGTTTCTCTCTTCAGTTTGATGAGTCAACAGACATGGTGGACACAGCACAGCTGTGTTTTTATCAGAATGGCCTTTGCAGACATGAGTGCAAAAGAGGAGCTGCTCACCATCTTGCCTTTGAAGGGACACACAAGAGGAGAAGATATTTTTAATGTGTTTATGGAGTTTGTTAATAAAAGCAACTTGCCCCTCTATAAACTAATTTCTATAACAACTGATGGTGCTCCAGCAATGACCGGTCACACCAGTGGATTTGTTGCACTCTGCAAGCAGAATGATGCTTTCCCAGACATTTTGAACTATCACTGCATCATACACCAACAGGCCCTGTGTGGGAAGATTTTAAACATGAAGGAAGTGATGGATGTGGCCATGAAAACTGTGTGCTCTATAAGGGCAGGAGTCTGCAGAGGAGGTTGTTCCGGGCTCACTTGAGCCGTTTACGCATTTGCCGGCCCTCCCCGGTCCCGCTCGTCTCTGGTTGGCCCAGAGCCAGCTCTGGCCCGCCCTCGTTGATTACGCACTGTCCGGAGAGCAAGCCTTGAAGTGGGTGGGGTGTTCACTTGACGTGGGTGGGGTATTCACTTGACGTGGGTGGGCAGTTCTTACCGAAAAGCTCAAAAAGGATATGACGTCAGTTTGTCTGCGACCCATCAACAACGCCGAACATGGAGGACGCGGAGCTCATGTATGTGTTGATGCTGCTGATCGAAGTGCTTCAGTTACACACTGCAGTACTAAAAGCGATATGTGAACGTCGAGAGAGATGTCGAGTCAGACGAAAAATCGCGAGGCGACGTAGAGCACAGTGGTACCGAAGGTTCTGCATGGCTGTACAGCAACGTGAAACAACGAGACAGCGTCGACTGGTAAGCGGTTAGCCAGCTAGCATAATTAGCTTGATGTTACATGATTTGGTTATGAAAGTAGTTGCTATTTAGTGTATCTGAATGACCACTAATGGCCCGGGACATGTGTGTAGATGTTTATCTATATTTGAACTTACTATTAAGTCATTAGTAATGTTTTTATTTTGTTGTTGTCCGATTTAGATGATGTGCCGCCTACGGGGACCGTCTGTCTGGGCCTACGAACGCAGCTCTAACTGGTGGGACAATGTGGTTCCAACACTCACCGAAAGGCAATGGATTGAAAACTTCCGTATGTCTGAGGAAAGTTTTAAGTACATCTGCTCCAAATTACGACCAGCATTAGAGCAGAAAGACTCTACATTTAGGAAGTGTGTGGGCAACGTAACGTGAAATGTCCACTTTCCTATCTGTTCATTAAATGTAAACATTGTATGACAGTCTGATTTACTGTACATTAAAAGTACACAAAATGTCAGTTGTTGTTGGTTCAATACACATAAATATTTTTAATCTATAACATACTATACACTGTCATATATATATATACAGTATATATACACTATGCAGTATATATACTCTATACAGTATATAAACTGAATACAGTTTATATACTGTATACAGTATATAAACTGTATGGAGTATATATACTGTATGCAGTACATGTACAGTATATATAAATGTACTACATACAGTGTATGTACTGTATAGTTAAAATACTGTATACAGGACATGTACTGTATACAGTATATGCACTGTATACAGTATATGCACTGTATACAGTATATGCACTGTATACAGTACATGCACTGTATACAGTACATGCACTGTATACAGTACATATACAGTATATGCACTGTATACAGTATATGCACTGTATATGTACTGTATGCAGTATATGTACTGTATGCAGTGCATGTACTGTATGCAGTGCATGTACTGTATGCAGTGCATGTACTGTATACAGTGCATGTACTGTATACAGTGCATGTACTGTATACAGTGCATGTACTGTATACAATGCATGTACTGTATACAGTGCATGTACTGTATACAGTGCATGTACTGTATACAGTGCATGTACTGTATATGTACTGTATACAGTGCATGTACTGTATACAGTATATGTACTGTATACAGTACATATACAGTATATGCACTGTATACAGTATATGTACTGTATATGTACTGTATACAGTATATGTACTGTATACAGTATATGTACTGTATACAGTATATGTACTGTATACAGTGCATGTACTGCATACAGTGCATATACTGTATATATACAGTATATATGTGCTGTATACAGTACGTATACAGTATATGTACTGTATGCAGTATATGTACTGTATACAGTGCATGTACTGCATACAGTGCATATACTGTATATATACAGTATATATGTGCTGTATACAGTACGTATACAGTATATGTACTGTATGCAGTATATGTACTGTATACAGTGCATGTACTGTATACAGTGCATGTACTGTATACAGTGCATGTACTGTATACAGTGCATGTACTGTATACAGTGCATATACTGTATACAGTACTGTATACAGTGCATGTACTGTATACAGTACTGTATACAGTATATGTACTGTATACAGTATATGTACTGTATGCAGTGCATGTACTGCATACAGTGCATATACTGTATATATACAGTATATATGTGCTGTATACAGTACGTATACAGTATATGTACTGTATGCAGTATATGTACTGTATGCAGTATATGTACTGTATACAGTGCATGTACTGTATACAGTGCATGTACTGTATACAGTACTGTATACAGTATATGTACTGTATACAGTATATGTACTGTATACAGTATATGTACAGTATACAGTACATATACTGTATACAGTACATATACTGTATATATACAGTATATATGTGCTGTATACAGTACGTATACAGTATATGTACTGAATGCAGTATATGTACTGTATGCAGTATATGTACTGTATACAGTGCATGTACTGTATACAGTGCATGTACTGTATACAGTGCATGTACTGTATACAGTACTGTATACAGTGCATGTACTGTATACAGTATATGTACTGTATACAGTACTGTATACAGTATATGTACTGTATGCAGTACATGCACTGTATACAGTACATATACTGTATACAGTACTGTATACAGTACATGTACTGTATACAGTATATGTACTGTATACAGTATATACATTGTATACAGTACATATCCTGTACATGTACTGTATACAGTATATACATTGTATACAGTACATATCCTGTACATGTACTGTAATGTACATGTTCTGCCACTGCCCAATCCATCTAATTTATTTGTGTGTTTGCTGATCACAGCCATGTGCAAGTAAAGCAAAATTTTAAGAAATCAGTTTATTGCACAAGAATGATAGCGTAGAAAAACAACAAGGAAGACTGTGAAATAAACAGCATTACAACCTAACAACCCAAAAATGCACACCCGATATTTAAAAGAATATGAAAAAGGATAAAATCTTCAAGCTTATATCAAATAATTCACTTTCTGGCAGCCATCACATCCACAAGCTTGGCAAAGGAGTCGGCTATGCGTTTGTGCTGTCGTGCAATCAGCCTCATGCTCCCTGCGTCTGCCTTCCGGTTCGCCATCTCCTGTTGACGGATGGTGGCCTCCTGCTCCCGATCCTTCTGTCCTTCATCTGCCAACATCTCCACCTGCCGGTCCATAAGGCGGTCTCGATGGAGACGGTCCTCACGAGACTCCTCATGCATTGCCAGGATGTAATCTGCATATGAGGTGCTGCGTGTGCGTTTCCTGAAACGCAAACCTGAAAACCAACACAGAGCATTGCACATTACACACACATTTGGAAATACTTCTGTCTATGAAGGACCAAACTGACATAATAATAAATAAAAGCAGAAATATATATATTCATCATATTTATATATATTCTTTTTATTACTTTTAACACATGATTTTCTGTCAATATATTAAAATATTTTGCTTTGCCTTTTTTAGCTTCTCCTTTTTCTTATCAATGTAATTCTGCTCGTTGAAATAATAAACAATACATATATTTATGATTTTATTTCTCATTAAAATATATATTTCTACTTTATATAGTACTTTATCTACTTCATCTATTTAGATATTTAATTGTTTTCTTTAGCATTATGTAGGACATATATTTCTACTTTTATTTAAGTATGTACAGTATTGTTTTGTGTCGGATACGTATTTATTAATTCATTTATTAATATGTCAAACATTGATTAATTAAATGACATACACACATTTTGAGAACAAGTAGAAAGTTGTCTACAGTTATATGTACTCCCAAAGGTATTGTTAGTTTGCTAGTTAGTTAGAAGTTCAGTCTTTATGCTAGAATTACATTTATTTTTTTGCGGGTTATTTTCATTACATAAACAAACACTAGCTATGTTTCCATCCAATTTAAATTCGATTTTTGAGCGAATTTTAGAAAATTTCGCTAAAATGTAAATTAAAATTATGAGGATCAGAAGTGTTTCCATTAAACTGGCTTGAAGCGCATCTGCAATGCCACGCAAAGCGTCTCTACGTCAGACGTCAGCGTCATTACGTCACACGTCAGCGCCATACGTCAGACGTCAGCGTTACGCACTTCCACAGTAAACAGGAAGTAGCGTTTGAAAACAGACATCTCGGCAAAATGGAGAGAATATTTCAGGTATGTGTTGCTATCGGGCAAGTTGTATTTATTCTGTCATGCCAACTAGTTTTAGCGATGTTACATGTTGTCCGGAGCGGAAACAGCTGATCAGTCACGTGACGTGAATGTTCGCTGCGGCAGAACTGAGTCGGCTAATCTGTTTCCATCTGTCGTTTAGCCGACTCAGCTCTGAATCGACTCCCCAAAAACTACCTCAAGCGAGCGTATAAACTTTAGAGCGACTTAGAGGAAGTTAACTCGAATTATGCCGTTTCCATTTAGCTTTTCTGATGCGATGCTTCATAATGCGCACCTAGAAACCTTGATGGAAACACGCCTACTGAGCCCACCTGGCTGAGCACGTGAAGCAGAGGCCGCGGAGTCCGGAGTTGAGGCCCTCCCAGCTGAGCACACTGGTGGTGTGGTTGGTTGTGAACACAATTCACCCGTTTACTCCTCTGAAGTGGTAGAAGAGGACTCAGGATTTTCTGCTGGCGTTGAAGACGGCGTCGAATGATCTAATTTAAAAGAAAAAACACACGTTACACGAACTACGTTAGCCTGTTGTGCTAGGCTAGCTAGCCTGTTGTGCTAAGAGGCTAGCTGCTGCCTCAAGCGTGGCTTGACAATAGCTAGCCAGAAAAGTAGCCACAAACCCAGCAGCCTGTACACGTTTTTGAGTTTATTTAGGAAGACAAAAGATGACTAATAAACACAAGTAACAACAGCTCACCTTCCATCTCGCTCTCCAACATTTGGGTGGCTGCGTCGAGAGCCATTTGGCTACCGTTGCTGGATGGCCGTTTTCCAAAGATCTCGTCCATTTTATTGAACCAGCGCCAATCCTTCCTTCCTCGTCCACTTTTACCGTTATGGTCTTTCATGGTCCGGTAGTCTGATTTCATCTTCTTTAGCTTCTCCCGGCATTGCTTGGAGGTCCGAGTGAAGCCAGCCACAGCCATTTCCTCAGACGCACGCTTGAAAACTTTTTCATTTCGTGTGCTGCTGTCCAGCTCCCTCTGCACACGCTCGTCTGCGAGGTAATTTAGGAAGAAGCTTACTTCATCGTTTGACCACGGAACGCACGCAGCGGGGAATTGGGAGGTAGACATGTTGTTTTCTAAAATGGAGGTTGTTGTTAGAACGCGAGGTTAACAGCAGTCGCAGTTGATGACTCAACACGCAGCTAGTCACGCCCTCTGGTCCCGCCCCTACACGAAGCAGTCCAGCCCCTGCTGCAAACAACGAATCAAATGTGAGCAGTAAATGACGTGAAACTGGGCCCGGGGAACTGAGCCCGATAGAACCACGGCGGAGATGGTTCCATGACGAGGGCGGAGTCGGGGAAAAAAAGGAAAATGCGAACACGCTGAACCAGGGTTAGAAGCAGGGAGGAGCCAGGGAGAGCCGGGGAGGGCCGGCAAATGCGTAAACGGCTTTGGAGGAGGTAGGAGCAGACCACACAGACCTGCTGCTGCACATGGACCTCAGGTGGCTAAGCAGAGGTACATTTCTGGCCAGATTCATCGAGCTGTTGCCTGAGATCAGGGATTTTCTGAAGCTGTCAGGTCATGGTGGACATTCAAAACTCGAGGACACCCAGTGGCTTTTGGATTTAGCCTTCCTCACAGATCTCACCAGCCTGCTCAATGAACTGAATTTGGAGCTTCAGGGAAAGGACAAAAACATAATTCACATGATCAGTTCTGTGAGCACCTTCAAAAGCAGGCTGCAACTGCTCACAAGTCGGCTGCAACGCAGGGACCTGCGAAACTTCCCACACATGGAGGCAGAGCTACAGCGCCAAGGGAAAGAGGTCACACAACTGGACAGTGCACACTTTTCTAAGCAGGTTCAGAGCATCTCAGCAGAATTTGAGAGACGATTTACTGACTTTTCCTCCATCGAGCCTGTTACCAGCTACATGTGTTATCCTTTTGGAAATGTTGATGTGGATGACATTGTGTCCAAATTGGTGTCCGTGTTTCAGCTGGACAGCTCTGGTGTTGAAAATGAGGTGTTGACTCTGCAAAATGACATTGGGATCAAATCCAGAGCATCACCTGGCGTGAATGGAGAGTTCTGGAGTCTGCTGTCAGAAGAAAAGTATCCTAACATCCGAAGATGTGCTTTGAACTTAACAGCACTTTTTGGATCGACCTATCTGTGTGAGTCTGCTTTTTCACACATGAAAATCATCAAGTCCAAAACCAGATCCACAATGACTGATGATCATCTGGAGACCTGCCTGCGCCTCGCAACCACCTCATACTGCCCCGCACCTCCTCCTCTCAGTGTCAGAAGTCCCACTAAGGTAGAGACACATTTATTTTATACAGCTTGCATCAAACGTTGTCTCCTATAGACTTGTCACAATGTGTCTGTATGTTGTTTTTTTATTAAATTTTAGACCAGACTAGTTAGCTAGCTAGTGTTATTTATTTATTTATTTTGCAGTTTGGGTGTGCCCTTCATTTTCTGTACCTAATGTGTGTGTGTGTGTGTGTGTGTGTGTGTGTGTGTGTGTGTGTGTGTGTGTGTGTGTGTGTGTGTGTGTGTGTGTGTGTCTTGTCTTATAACCAGGTGGAACTCTGAATGGCCCTTTGAAGCCAGCAGTCTGGACCAGTGAGGGACTTCAGCACCTGCAGATGACACACCATCCTGCTGCACAGAGCAGCTGCCTAGTTTTGATATTTAGGTTTTATTGAGATTTGAAATTGTTGGAGATTTGTAAATCTGCACCTTTGTAACTTTTTGTAAATAGTTAGTGTGTTAATGAGGGAGTTTTATATTGTTCAGTTCAGTTGTTTATTCGTTTCTTTAAAAAATATGGTGTGCTTTTCAAATATTGTGTTCTTTTACTTTGATAAAATACTTTAATTAAATAAAACTAGCAACACATTACGTTCTGTTTTATTTACTTTAAAGAAGTGAGGAGTAGGGAGATGAAAAATTATGTTTTTTGATACTGAGACTGGACGAGTAGCCCTCGGCAAACTGCCAACTTCAAAAGTAGCCCTTGGTTCAAAAAAGGTTGGGCACCCCTGTCTTACAGTCTTTGGGGGTGTAGTGATGTCAATCCTCCAATCCAGAGATGCTATAGAGAGGAGTCCAGGAGGATCCAGGATAAACCGAGGAAGGCAGGCAACTGGTGGAACTGGCACGAGCAGTCCAAACTGAACAGGGAAGAACCAAACAAACGAGTGAGGGAGGCCGAAGAGAGTCCTGGGGTGAAACCAGGCAGATCCAGGGGGATCCAACAGGAACCAGAGGAGGGTCAGAGCCAAGGAAACTGGAAACAAGATGATCACAAGGTAAACGAGCACAAGGCTAGAGTCAAAGTACAAACTAGATGTACACAATACTATAGAAGGTGATATGCTCCAGCGAAAAGTAGCACTGGACTGCAGCCTTAAGTAGGAGGCAGAGCTCATCAGGTTAATGACCGCCAGGTGTTGGTAATCAGCAGTCATCTTGGAGAGCAGGCTGCAGACAGTGGTACTCTTACAGAAATCTCTACCCATATCACTTATGGGAAAAGTTGCCTCAGTAAAAATGATGGTCCTGCCAAGAATAAATTATTTATTTTCAAGGATTCCAAATACTGTACTGTAAACCTTCAACTGAATGGTTTAAGTGCCTGGACTTTTTCATATCTAAATTCCTTTGGAAAAACAAAACCCCATGTATTAGCTTAAAGCATTACAGAGATCTAAAGATACAGGAGGATTAGAACTTCCCAACTTCTATCACTACTATTCATCCAATAGGTAACAATTAGGGATGGGGCTGATCTGATCCAGTATTGGCCTCCGATACCAGCATAATTAACATATCAGATTTTCAAATCCAACCTGCCGATATTTCTTATCCATGATGCACGTATCGAGAGCATGTATGTTACACCATATTCTGTGACTATCGTCTTAACATTGTGTGAGTTTAACCCAATGAAGACACAATGAGCCTCACAACAGGAAACACCTAAACTTTAATAGCACACAAGAGGCAGGTCTATATCACAGACATCCATCTCACTCATGGTGCGGCCGGGAACACTAACATACCGCTAAGCATTATGGGAAAGACAACACAGTCCACTCCCCTTAACCGCTACAGTATATTGTGACCATAGGGGGTGGTGTTGCATGCACTGTTGCAGGTCACAGAATATAGTGTAACAACGGGTTCAATCGACCGAACCAGAAACAGCTTCCTCTGACCTTGTTTCACAAACAAAAAGCAAAAAATAGTAATCTCTAAACCTATTAAAAATAAACCTATAAACATAATTATCTCTAAAACTAAACCTAATGCGCAGGGGTGGTTGACTGCCCCACTGTTTTTAAGTTTCGTTTTTGATCGTGGCACTATGAGTTGTAATTCTTGTTGGCTTTGATCAACGGATACAGATTTAAATTATACATTGAATTTATAAATGTACTGATGTTATTTGAATCTTTTTTATTTTACAGATCAACACCAAAAACTTTTTTATTAAAACTCTTTTCCAATAGCTCCAAGATTTTATCAGTGAATATATACGGGGAGTGGACAGTGTTGTCTTTCCCATAATGTTTAGCGGTATGTCAGTGATCCGGCCACACCATGTGTGAGATATGATATAGACCTGCCTCTTGTGTTCTATTAAAGTTTGGGTGTTTCCTGTTGTGATGCTCAGAGTGTCTTCATTGGATTTAACTCACACAATGTTAAGATGGTAGTCACAGAATATGGTGTGTAGTGGGCATGACCGTGTCCACTTTGATACACCTGTGTATTTTTGAACTGTTCCAGAGATGACCTTTACTGACCTTTCAGTAAAGCAAGACATTTACTACAAATGATTCCATTAGTTGTAATCTGAGAACATAGTCACCAAAAGAGACTATTTCTATCTTTGATTTTATTCTAAAGTAATCAAAAGAATAACTTTTGTCATTTTCATGATACATGTTATATGCTGTTATTCTTTTAATATGGAGTATTACTGTGTTACTTGACCATATAATGGTGTCAGAGTGAATTTTATGTGTTATTGTGATTTTCAGATTTGTTCTAGAAGTGTTAAGACGCTAATCTAAGTATTTTTCCTCTTGGAGTCTATGCGTCTGTCTTTTCCTAAACATTTCCTCTGCTTCTGGCTGTAACCTTGGGTCGTGATAACAACAAGTGAACTCCTCGACTGTTTCTTTTCAACCAATCGGAAAGAGACAAGTCTCAGAGTTCATTTTTAAAGTTCTAAGCTAAGCTGGAATAGACAGAGTCTGCTGGAGTAAACTTCAAGACATGAGGTTTCCCAAAGAGCTGAATGAACACCTGTCACACGCTAAGTACACGTCATTCAGTTAAAGACTTATAACATGCCAAGTTATAAGTCATCTCCAAGAACTCCAAGTTCTTAACGAACTCTCTGGAGGAACATTTTATTTTGAAAACTAACCAGAACATGCCACGGTCTTTGACGAGGAAGGCAGGCGTCACGACACGCGAATCTATAAACACGCCGAGGTACAACTGGACTTCACGGACAGATGACCTGTGAGTCCAAGACTGCTTCTACAACTCTATCCACCGAGACGAACGTCCAAAGGTACAGAGTGCTGATGTTTTTGGATCGTGCTGTGAGGTCGAGCTGGTTCTCGTACGGAGGAGTGTCATTTCTGGTTAAAACTCAAAATAGATGACTCTCTAAACTTCCCTTTCTTCCATTTCCTCTTAAACCTCTCTTATCTTAATTTCTAAGCTGGAAACTACATTTTAAGTCATAGAGCCCTCAGACTAAGTATGTTAACATCCAGTATTTATGTCTGTTGTGTTGTAATTTAACTGTGCTGACGTGTTAAATTGCAAGAAAGTGCGAATCATGTCAATCAAGTGTAATGATGTTGATTTTAGTTGATTTATTATAAATAAATGGTAGTGTCTCCTGGCATACCAAACTAAAGTCAACGTTCTCTGTCACTTAATGGCTTTATTTATTTATCCATCATAAAGATCACAGAAATATTGGGTAAACTGAAAAAGAAAAGAATCCGTGAAATTACTATTCAATCTGAATAAGTAAATTAATTAAGGTAAAGAGGTCAGTATTAATATTGACCTCCTCAATATACTTTACATCTGGTGGCCGTATGTATTTTCTGAAAGATTATTCATAAATATGTGATCCCTCATGAACTGTAACGTTATGTTGGCATGATTATTCCAATTTTTGGACTCTGAAGGTGATAATTTTTGGCTGAGGTGTTCAAGACAGGCAGATTCTGCATGTTTTTATCATTTGAAGCTGAGAGATTTGCTGGTGTAGATTCTCAGAGATTGTTGAGAGAGAGATCTGAGAGATTGTTATTGTTCAACTCTTTAACACGCTGTTGGAAGCTTTTAGGTGAGGTTTTGTCAGCCCGTGGTCTGTGGGGGTTCTGGTTCCGGTCCAGTTCACGCACAGACTCCTGTACAAAGCTTTGTTGACCGCCGAGTCAAACTGCCTGAAAGCTATGATTAACATCTACCAGATCGCTGTGTGTGGTATTTTTACATTTTAGAACAGGTCAAAGCATATTACTGTTAGAACGTTGTCGGCTGGGTTCTGTCAGACCCGAGTCCTGCTCCATTAAAAAGTGGACCGGAACCGACCTTGAAGTGGCTCCGTGAGAGTCCGTGTTTGTTCAACAGCTACAGTGCTGGGTTACTAAGCGTAGCTAAGTTGGCCTATCTAGGTGTGCTCGCCGCATATTTCAGAATTTTGGAAAGTTAATTTGAAGCGTTTGAGTTATGTAAAGAGTCTGTAGAATTGGGTTCTGCTATGCTCAGCTAATGTTACACCGACGTGTCTAACGCGTCTGTTTATGAGCTGTAATTGGATAAAACGAGAGCTGTGATCTGTCAATCACGTCTCGTATCTGTAAAGCGAGCACTGATTCGCTGAAGTGGGGACGCACGCCGTTGCGACCAGCCCACTTCTGTCGTCATTTCCGGCACTGCATTGGTCGAAGGTAAGAAAACTACATTGACCATGAATGCTTAGGAAAAGAACTACAAGCGCTGTGATTGGTTGGTTAACGTCACGTATTTGTGTAGCTAGCTCCGCCTCGCTGGAAGCTGGTGACGCGCCACGTACGCTGCTGCGTCGGCCCGCCCCCTCTGTCTTCAGACTACGTGTCCCCCAACACAAGACTAACGGAGATTTCACTAGAAGTTTAAAAACTCATTTGAAGCCATCTACACTGTCTAACAACATGAATCTGTCTCTGACAAGAACGTGGTTCGAGCGGTTATCACGGACACACTAGAAACTAAATTCTAAAAGGTTGTTTTTATTTTAAATGCTGAATAGAAAAATCAGTCGGCTCGTGATAACACTTGAAGCTGCCCCCTGTTGGTTAAGAGACGTTAACAGATGAGTTATCTCAAAACATCATAAAAGTCAGCATTTTTATGGTGAAATACCACTTTTAACATTGCTTTGTGCACAAACCAACAACTCTTATTTATTCTATATACAAATTTTAGGATAACAGAGGTACAGACAAACATTTTCGCTTATTTTAAATACAAAAGAGTTTAAAATAACAAACTAGGTACTTTTTTTTTCTCTTCACTCCAGATAACTGCAGCAACACTCAAACAGTTTTATTGAAACTGAAATACATTCTCTTGGAGCAAAATAAAACAAAATCTGCTAACATTTTAGTGTGAACATTGCATTTATTTGAAATCTTTAAAAAGGCGTTTGAGTGAAAGACAGAAAACATTAAGCGTGGTTTAATAGTAATTGTTTTAAAAGATGGGTCTATTAAGTTAATACGGCCACAAAGGCTTTAACTTACCATATTTTTCATTGAAGGTAAAACCTAAAATAGATAAAAAGGTACTGAATGAATAAAAGACTTGTTTATAGATTACAGGAATAAAACCAGAAAGCTGTTTTAGTTAAATAACTCACCGCTAAGAAAACATTTATTTGCATACACTATAATAAATACCATCTTATTGATTCAAACATAATCAAAACAAAAAGATGGCAGATACAGAGGCAGAAGATGCTGACTCATCTATAACAAATTTTGAAGTTTTAGAGCTGCTCAAAACAGAGATTCTAGCACTGCAGGACAATGTGCAATGGCTCACAACATCCCTAGAGGAAAGCACACATGCACGAGAAGAAGCTGAGAAGAAATGTACGGAGTTGAAATGTGATAAAAAGAGTTTACAGAGAGAATTAACAGTTTGTAAGGCTAAGCTGACCTTAACAACAATGAAACTCCATGAAACTGTGGAGAATGAAAAACGGCAGACGTTATCTAAGTCACATGAGAGAAGCTTACGTGAAAAAGCTCAAAAACTGGGCACAAAGCTACAAAGTAATCATAAAAAATCACAAGTACGGTGCACGGTGTTGCAAAATGAAAATGAGTGCTTACAATACAAACTAAAGATACGCACACAAGACAAGGAATTATTTTCACGAAGGCTCACGGTGTTACAACGTGATAATGAAAGGTTGTGAGCCCAACTACAAAGTTGTCAGGCACGGCAGGCTTTGACAACAGATCAACTCTCTGTAGAGAGAAAAAGATGGTTGGATCTCAGGGAAACACAGTTTCCAAAACCGCAGCCTAGATCACCAACACCGTAGCCTAGAGCACCAACACCGCCGCCTAGATCTCCTACACCGTTGCCTAGATCACCAACACCGCGGGTTACATCACCACTACCCCCTCCCCGGAAAAAGCAAGCACTCCAACCGTACAACGTACCTGGTAAGTCCTCTCAACAGGGGCAGGGACCTGCGTACTATGGGCCAGAAAACCCACCACATACGCAGATGGATGAGACTGATGATAACCCACATCCTCCTCTCTCAATGGCTGAACTACGGAATATGGCTAAAAGCATTCAAACCTTCGCTCCAGGTCCGTTGGGCTCACATGAAACCAAGATCTATCTCAATGACCTTGATTTCCAGCTTCAACGCTTCCCAGAAGCTACAGTTGATGATAAAATCTGTCTAGTAAGGTTAACCTCGGACAGGACAGTGCATGCTTTAATGAAGCGTCAACGAGACGCCGTGATGAAAGACTACAGTCTTTTCTGTGCTGCGCTAATAAAGGAGTATACTCCTTGCACGGGGCCCGATGGCATCATAGCGGCGGCTGACGTCAAGCAAGGTAGGAATGAGCACCCACGGTCATATTATGACCGAATATTCCGTGCCTATTTCGGTGACAGATGCGAACCAGAAATGGAGGAAGAGGTAGGGTTTAAATATATCTTCAGCGAAAACCTCTGCCTTGACATAAGAGAAAAAGTACATGTCAGCGCAAACTACAAAAGGAGGTCCATCGAAGAAATAAGAGAGTGCGCGATAGATGTTTTTAACAGGTCGCACACCAAACAAAACACCCTTTGAGGTGTGTCCAGGTGAAATGGTTGAATCCAACTCACTGGAGCTGGGAGGGACGCGGACACCGACTCCCTATCCTAAAGAAGGTGAGAAAAAACGGAATTTTCAACCCAACAAACCACGTAGTGAAGGTGACCACTGGAACTGTAGCGGACCTACCCAGGGTCAAATTAAGGTTTTTGAACTGTCCAGTGATGACCTTTACTGACCTCTCAGTAAAGCAAGACATTTACTACAAAATTATTCATTTAGCTATAATCTGATAACATAGTCACCAATAAGAGACTATTTCTATCTTTGATTTTAGGCTGATGTGATCAAAAGAATAACTTTTGTCATTTTCATGATGTGTGCTTTTAAGCTGTGTTATTCTGTGAGAGTTAAACTGTGTTTCACTGCTGTGTCAAAGGTGCAATCTCGGGTCACAGAGACTTCTTTTAATTTTGTTAATTCAAATGTTATCAAATGAATAATTTTATTTGTAAGAGCATCAGTACATTTTAATGTCAGATAAATCAAATACTCTGCTTAATTCAAAATGTTGTACATGGAGGATTTCTCCTCTCCTCTCGAACTTGCATGTGAAGATAAAAGGAACACTTTATCTCATTCATTTTAGCTTGAGCTCAGGACAATCTAGACACCCAAAGACTTTTGTTTTTGTCCTATTTAATAATCAAGCTATTATCATTAATAGGTCCCATATGTGATGCTTAATGACGTTGTTTTAATCAAACCAACAGTATTTTGTTAAAGTGTTAAAGCAAAGGAATCAGTTTTATGATAAAATGCTGACATCTGAAACTAACACTTTATCTTTCTGACAAACTAATCTTTTGACCCCCTTTCAACATGTTGATGTCATCCTCACATCAACTTATGATGCCATTCGGCCAATCAGAAAGAACACATTTTCTGGGTCACGTCTCAGTTAAAACCTTCACATCTTACTTTCTCTTAGAAGTCTGCTGGAGTAAGCCTCAAACTATGGTCTTCTCCAAAGAACTGATGATCGTCTAGTCACACGCTAAGGACACGTCATTCAGTTAAAAGATTTATAACATGCCTGTTATAAATCTATTTCAAGCCGTGAAAAGCTCTCTTTTATTGACATTCCTTTAAGGAACGTCTTATCTTGGAAACACCACCAGGAGCTGCCGTTACTTTCGGTTCGAGTCAAGGCGCACGTCTGGAGACGCTGAGAATGGTAAACGAACTGACCAAACTGGACCGAGGGAGACTGACCATCTTCACGAGGTAACAAGTCGTCAAATGCTTTGCCAAGGGTACCAACGTGTAGCTTTAATCGGCCGGAGAACTTTGAATTGAATAGTAAATGTTCACGGATTCTGTTCTTTTTCAGTTTACCCAATATTTCTGTGGTCTTTATGATGGATAAGTGAAATCATGTCAATCAAGTGTAATGGTGTTAATTTAGTTGATTTATTTTAAATAAATGATAGTGTCTCTTTGACATATCAAACTAAGTTAACGTCTTTGTCACTTAATGGCTCTGTTTATTTATCCATCATAAAGACCACAGAAATATTGGGTAAACTGAAAAAGAACAGAATCCGTGAACATTTACTATTCAATCTGAATAAGTAAATTAATTAAGATAAAAAGGAGATCAGTATTAATATTGACCTCCTCATAATTCTTACAGAACAATGACCCGAAGCGGTTCAAAAGAGGCCGAGAGGTCGAACAACCGAACCAAGAGGGTGACCACAAAGGTGAAAAGTGGGATGCACGTCCAAGGACTAAACAGTATGGATACCGAAGTAATCCATACGACACAGGGTGGTACCATGAGGAACCCCCAAGTCAAGGACGTGACCCCCATGCCCCTCGAACTGAACAGTCCGAGACAGACAAAAAATCGCAAAAGTTCCAGAAGAAAGGCCATAAACCTCTGTCCCCAGAAGACATGGAGAACATACGTCGGTTGTTAGAAAAGTGGGATAATACAAACAATGATAACAAACCTGGAGTGATGTGTAGCACTATCATTGATAGTAAGTCAGAGCATGCAAATCACGACAGTCAACAAGACACTGATGGTCAGGATGCTGACAATCAGGGTAATGACAGTCAAAACATTGACAGTCCAGAGTATGTCAGTCAACAAGACGTTGACAGTGACCATAACATCATTGTCACAGACTCCAACAGCCCCTCATCCAACAAAGGGGGGGGAAACTCAATCGTCGACGACAGTGACCCGCCACAAACTGAAAACTCAGACACGTTGGCGATTGCACTGACGGTTCAGATGAAGAAAGATTACACAGTCAGAGGTCAACGTAAACAGAAAGGTTGGCCGAAACCTTTAAGGTTTCTGTGTGACTTTGTACAAAGGGGGGAGGCTATGAAAGCTTACCTGCCAATCACACTGGAAAGGGTCCTCACGCATGAAGCACTCCTGGATGGCGGAGCCGACATTACCATTATGTCAGCCAAACTGTTCGAGGAACTACGGACCGCCGCTAACGGTGTTCACAGGCAAATACCCCTTGTAAAAAGTGCTATAGAACTGCAGGGTCTCGCAGAGACGAGAACAACCCTAACAGCTATAGCTATGGTTCACATGCAGATTGGCAAAATGACATTATACCACCTGGTACATGTGTCTACACTTGATTCATTCCCATTTCTGGTTGGCCAAGACTTTATAAACCGCTTTGAAGCAATTATAGACTATGGCCAACAGAAAATGTGGAGCACAGTGAGAAAGCCCCTGCCAATAAAAGTGCCTCCTAGTTGTGATACAGACTGCCTAACCGCAGGTACCGCAAAGGACACACGGGACACCTCATCCGAGGACAAGAGCCCGGTAAGTGAACCTTCAAGAACATTGAGGCAGAAGAGGCCTAACAAGAAAGCCTTCTCTGCGAGCTGTAACAATCAGTACTCACTGAACACTACCTACAACAGGTAGTAAAAGGTGTCGAGATCCAGGGATCCCACACCGAAGATGCTGTACTGTCTCCTTGGACAGATAATTCAGCAATCAGCCAAGCTCTTTATGAAACCTTGGTTAAAAACATTTGGGTCTAGAACTAACGAAGAAAGCTTTACGCTTTCATCTCGATCCCAACAGTGAGCGGGTAATGACCGCAAATAGAGTCATTTGCCTGAAAATGAACTGGAACAAACGAGAACTGGTCCACCCGTTCCTCGTGGTCCGGAACTTACCACATGCATCCTACATAGGCTCTGACATTTTGGTAAGATTGGGTGTCCGAGTGGACACTGACAACAATGTACTGTGGTCACTGGAAACAGACAAAATGGATTCTCCTGTGCTAAGCACAGAAAATCTCAAAGCTGGACAGACCATACCAGGTCTGCGTGGTTGCTTGCAACCAATCCATCACAGTACTACCTCAGGCAATGAACCAGATGGTGGAAGTTCACATCATAGCTAATCAAGCTATTAGCCAAAAACAGGCATACTTTCAACTATCTCCTAAGTTTTCCAGCTTAGGACTGTCCATTGAGGCCACGAGACAAGTGAGCCTCGACTGCAGAACCACATCTGTTGCTGTGTGTAACACAGGCACGGAAGCAGTACTGATCAAGAAATACACAAAAATAGGATGGTTGATCTCCACTGATTTCCATGATTTTGAACTGAGCATTACATTTCTGGGGGGATTCCCAGAATACCTGATCCCACATGAATACACGGGGCAAGTCTTGTTCACAAAGCCTAAACAGGCCATAGCTCTCGTTTCGGTCAATGAGATTGACCAAGACACGGTCTACGGGGTCGGTCTAAACCGAGACATCAGCCTAAGCTCTCAAACCTATAGTGTCCTGCTTATAAACAGGGTACAGGACACAGAAAGGGACTCATTGAAGCTCCCCAAAGAACAAGAACCCCTCTCAATTTCTTCTCAGATCGAACAGGTGGTCGCCCAAGCCGACGCCCTCAAAACTGATGAAGAAAGGGACAGACTACGTCAAGTTCTCTTAAAATATGAGAAATCATTTTCAACTGATTCAATGGATTGTGGGTTGACCACGTTCCACTCAGTGAGCATCCCAACCCCGCCCGAAGCTCCACCTACATTTGTCAGACAGTACAAGATTCCTCTGGCAACACATCAACCTCTCATGGAAATCCTTGATAACCTCTTAAAGAATGGTATCATCAGATACTGTAACAGCACTTACTCTGCGCCTTTATGGCCAGTGTTAAAACCAAATGGAAAGTGGAGACTCACAATTGATTACAGAAAGCTAAACAAACAAGTCCCCTTATCACGGTGGCCAATGACCCAGCTCCAACAGGAACTGCCCAAGGTCACCAATGGTAAGTACTTCTCGACCCTTGACGTCGCCTCTGGTTTTTGGACCATCCCTGTGCGCGCCGAGGACCAATACAAACTAGCTTTCACCTTTGGTGGCCAACAATACACCTTTACCAGGTGTCCCTTTGGCTACGCTAACTCACCTGCAGAGTTCAACATCTTCTTGAACAAAGCATGTCCAAACGCCCACGAGCGTGGGACACTGATTTACGTGGATGATGTCCTTTTAAGGCAGCCAACACTGGACTCACATTTGGCTGAAATCGACCACGTTCTGAATCAGCTAACAACTGTTGGTGCTAAAATATCACTGTCAAAATGCCAGTGGCGCAGAACCAAGGTAGACTACGTTGGCCTACTTGTAGGTCCAGACGGAGTACAACCACAGTTGACTCGCACCCAAGGCCTTGACAATCTCAAAGTCCCCACCAATCTCAAAGAACTACAAAGTTTTCTTGGCGTGTGTAACTACTCGAACCAGTTCATAGAAAACTATGCAGACCTTGCAAAGCCACTGACTGAACTCCTAAAGAAAGACGTTCCATTTGTCTGGACTGACAAACAGCAGCAGGCAATGGACGCTCTTATAAACAGGATCAAGTCAGCCCCATGTTTAGTCTACCCAGACTACAACAAAGAGTTTTACTTGGAAGTGGGCTTCTCAGCTCATTGTATAAGTGCAGGTCTGTACCAGATACACGACAGAGACAAGCGTGTGGTGGCCTACGCCAGCAAGACGATGGCAGGCCCCGAGTTGAGATTCTCAGACTGTGAGAAAGCTCTACTGACCACAGTGTGGGCAGTAAAACATTTCTCCAGCTACATTGGTGGACAGAAAATCATTGTGGAAACACAACACCAGCCAGTGACTTTTCTTAACAGTGAACGCATCAGAGATGGTGTGGTAACAAACTCACGTGTTGCAACGTGGCTCATGGCGCTTCAAAGTTTTAACCTAGACATACGTTATGGTCAAAACAAGAAGTCACATCTGGGGACGGACTTGGCAATCTGCCAAAAGTGTACACAAGATGTACCAGCCACCCAGCCGCCGGTTGAGGTAAAACCCCCAGTAACTGAAGACCCGAATCACCACTTCTTTGATGACAATATCTGCAAAGATATGACAACATTGTACGTGGATGGATCTTCATTCCTCCGCGACAAAATCTGTAGGGCAGGTGTTGGAGGGGTCCTCCTCCAAGACCAAGAACAGATAACTTTCAGCTACAAATTAGGCTCTCAGACTTCTCAGTATGCTGAGATTGCAGGAATCCTAATAGCTCTCCAGATGGTAGTAGAACGCTCCATCAAGACGCTAGTCATCTGCACTGACTCTAACTATGCTCGTTTGAGTTTCGCTTGTCACCTCGCTGTGTGGAAACAGAACGGTTTCCTAACAAGCGACAGAAAAGTGGTCAAACACAAAGAGCTTTTCATAGCGTGTGATCACTTGGTGACATCACACGACTTACAGATCTACTGGAAGAAAGTTCCAGGACATTCAAGAGTCCCAGGCGATGACAAGCACTACAATGACATTGCAGATTCCTTAGCAAAAGAAGGAGCCGACGATGGTCTGCTAGGGTCCTTCGACCCCTCCTGGTTAATCAAGGCTCTGCCAACACAACCTACTGTTGAGGTTATGGCAGTCACACGTGCACAGGCCGCAGCCAGACCTGCTGACAACGCAGTCTCCAGTGGTGGGCAACGCTAATCCAAAAATTAGTTCCGCTATTTCTAAAGCACTAATTTATTTATTTAGGTCCGCAATTTCAAAAGCACTAATGTCTTATGAAAATTAGGGGAAGCTAATTCTAATCCGCTAATTAAATTCAACAATTGGTAGCAGCAAGTTATGCAATATTTGCACTACACTGCCAACTAGCGGTGCATGAACTGTTATACAGTAAGTTGTTTGAGTTTCAGAGTATTTAGTTTGGTTCTCTTCAACAGGTTTCACAAGGACAAAATGTACCCATTCCAAAGTCTGTTAGCTAAACTGCTGACATATTTGGCTGTTTTTTTTTTCTTCTTTTGTTACTTTTAGTACCACTAGATCGCATGTGTCAAACTCAAGGCCCGTGGGCCAAATCCGGCCTACCATAACCGTTTCTGTGGCTCTCTACACCCTAGAACTTCAAGATAACAGTTGTAAGCATGTTGCTCTCAGGTGATGGGTCCCCATCCCTACACTCCCTGGTCTCTCTGTTAATTGTCTTGCTTATCTCCTCCATTTTGTTGTCCAGGTGTTTGTGATTGTCATGCTGTGTGTTCATGTACCTGTATATAAAGTCAGGGATTTTTTAATTGATAAAGCTCTGTATATGTTGTATAACACAATCATTGTTCCACATTTAATCTATTGTATTGAGGTTTGGGGAAAAGCGTGCAAAACAATTACAAAGCCTGTTTTTATTTTACAAAAGAGAGCTGTAAGAGTAATCACCAGAAAACATTTCAGTCACCCATCAAACACCTTGTTTCTTCAGCTAAATTTATTGAAATTCCAGGAATTGGTAGAATATAGTATTTTATCAGTTATGTATAGGGCTCATAATAACACATTACCTTTAAATATCCAAAGAAATTTAGACAAAGTTATTACAATCTTAAAGGGACAGATATTCATCAAACCACAATTCAGAACCAGCTTAAAGGGACGGTCTACCTCAATTCAGGGAGTTGGATTGTGGAATGTTCTGGAGAGTGATGTTAAAAATGCAAAATCAATTCATTCATTCAACCTTTATTTATACAGGCTAGCCTCGTTGAGTCACGGGGACTCATTTACAAGAGGGACCTGTCTCACTCACACCAAACAACCATCCACTCTCACACTCACACCTAGGGTCAATTTAGAGTCACCAATCAGCCTAACAAGCATGTTTTTTGGTCTGTGGGAGGAAACCGGAGTACCCGGAGGAAACCCACGCATGCACGGGGAGAACATGCAAACTCCACCCAGAAAGGCCCCGGACCGGGATTTGAACCGGCAACCTTCTCGCTGAGAGGCAGCAGCTCTACCAGTTGTGCCACCGTGCTGCCCAATGTATACATTTAAGAAAAAGGTCGAAAAGGACTTGCTCAAAAACTATATATGATGTAGCTTAGTGTGTTTGTGTACAGTATTACAGTTAGATAAATTAGTAGATTTATTCATTTTGTGATGTAGTTTGAAGGTTATCATTGGTTGAACAAACTGTGAAATAAATAAGGGGCAGATATAATAAGATTTCATCTTCTTTCTGCTCCTTTCATTTTATCCTACTTGTATTCTTGTATCTGATGAAACTGTTTTGTATTGTTCTTTTAAAATGAATGAATAAACATCAAATCAAATCAAATCAACGGCCCAGTCAGAGTCCAGAACCTGAACCTGAAACCTTCAGAGAGCTGAGCAGAAACCTCAAAGAACTGAAGCAACAATGGAAAGAAGAGTGGGTCAGAACTCCTCCAGAACCAGGAGAGAGACTGATGAAGTCCTGCAGACTGATGAAGTCAGAGAACCACAGAGGATTCTGCTGCTGAAGGAGGTTCTGTTGGGTCAGAGGCACAAGCTGAGGTTAAATTTTAATGATTTTAGAACTTGTTAAAGCTCATCCATCCAGCTAACTGTCTATTCATCCATGTATCTGATGAAACTGTTTTGTATTGTTCTTTTAAAATGAATGAATGAACATCAAATCAAATCAAAAATAAGTCTGTATCTCTGTGTTTATCATTGTCCTGGCATTGTCTCCTCCTGTTGCCTCTGTCTCCTGAGTTCCTTGTGATTCCCTGAGTATGTAGTTTGCTGCCATGCGGACGCCATTTTGAAGAGTCCTAATGGTGAACTACTTTTTTAAATCCAGCAGATTTGACCAATTCGTGAAACTCTCAAGCTCAGAAAAACTTGTGCTATAACGTCAGCTATGAAATAAATTTTTTCTCAGCAAAGAAATAATTGTTTTACCGTGTTTTGTTGTAAAATCCTGGCTTCTTTGGCTGTCGCGGACGCCATTTTGAAGAGTGCTAATGTGGCGAACTTCTATTTTTAAATCCAGACGCGTCGCGTAGGCCCTGAGAAACATCCATAAGTTCACCCTCCATGTTAAAAAGTCTTCGTCTGACTCTTCGAAAACAAGCAATAAGGCTGCAGAGTAACACACTGGCTGCTAACTGCTATAGAGAGAGCACACACCAAGAGACTGAGGGGGACGCTTTTTTGTGACGGACCACATCCGGCGCTGCTCGTAAATACGTTATTTCGTTTTTACTGATAGATAATTAGTTATTAGCGGTACTGCATTTTAAATAAAAATAGCATAAATCCGCTTATGAATTATAAAACTTAGTCAATCCGCTGTAAAGCTAACAGATTATTTAGCTACGCTACAAGCGGATTAGCGCAACAGCGCTACCTAGCGGTCGGAGGCCCACCACTGGCAGTCTCTGTACGACCCGCACTGACTGACCCAGACATCATCCAACTACAGAAGTTGGATCCTGCTATCAACTCCATGATACTGTACCTGACTGATCCAGACAAAAAACTCAGTCTAAAGACGAACTGGATTCCGATCCAGACCTTAAAGTCCTTTATCAGTTGCGCAAACAGCTAAAACTAATCAAAGGCATCCTAACTTTCGCTCATGGACCAACGTCCTCACCTGTGTTCGTGGTTCCCCATGACCAAAGGGGGGTGATGTTAGTTCATGCCCATGATCTCCCGTCCGTAGGACACAAAGGAGATAAAGCCACGCTGACGGCATTAAAACAAATTGCCTATTGGCCTGGAATGAAAAAGGATGTCAAGGACTACATTGAAGGGTGCGTGGTCTGTGGCCAGTTTCAGCCAACCAGACCACTTCACAGAGCACCACTGCAAAGCAGAGGCATTGCATTCCCATGGTCTGACCTCCAGATCGACTGGGTTGGACCACTCACTAAGAGCTCTAGAGGAAATAAATATTTTCTCACGGTAACCTGTGCATTTACCAAATGGGTAGAATGCCTACCAGCTCCTAACGACACAGCACAAACCACTGCTATGTTGTTAATGAATCATATATTCTCAAGGTTTGGACTTCCCCTTAGGGTGAACTCAGACCAAGGTACACACTTCACAGGTGAAGTGATGAAAGAACTGTGGAAGACGCTAGGCGTCAAGGCCAACTTTCATGTCGGCTACCACCCACAGGCTTCAGGCCAAGTAGAGAGAGCAAACAGAACTGTGGTGAGTATTTTGAAGAAATACGTGGCTGCAAATCACAAGGACTGGGATGTGAAACTCCCTCTGGTCCTCATGGCCATAAGAGCCACTCCACACACATCAACTGGCATCTCTCCCTTCGAGATGATGACCGGTCGACAAATGACTCTTTCTCTACACCTGTTGTACCAACCAGGCGATGCCGCCATGGCAACAGCCTACACTACACAACAATACATGAAGGATTTGAATGTACACCTCAGAAACACTTTTGCTTTTCCCTTCTCTGGTGGGGGGCCGGAGTCAGTTTTTAACAGGAAAAAGTGTGACGATTGCAGGAGTGCCTAAATCAGGGGTGCCCAACCTTTTTTGAACCAAGAGTTACTTTTGAAGTTGGCAGTTTGCCGAGAGCTACTCGTCCAGTCTCAGTATCAAAAAACAAAATTTTTCATCTCCCTACTCCTCACTTCTTTAAAGAAACGAATAAACAATGAACTGAACAATATAAAATTCCCTCATTTACACTAACTATTTACAAAAAGTGACTTACAAAGGTGCAGATTTACAAATCTCCAACAACTATTTCATACCTCAATAAAACCTAAATATCAAAACTAGGCAGCTGCTCTGTGCAGCAGGATGGTGTCATCTGGTGCAAGCTGTATAAAATAAATGTGTCTCTACCTTAGTGGCACTTCTGACACTGAGAGGAGGAGGCGCGGGGCAGTATGAGGTGGTTGGGAGGCGCAGGCAGGTCTCCAGATGATCATCAGTCATTGTGGATCTGTTTTTGGACTTGATGATTTTCATGTGTGAAAAAGCAGACTCACACAGGTAGGTAGATCCAAAAAGTGCTGTTAAGTTCAAAGCACATCTTCGGATGTAAGGATACTTTTCTTCTGAGAGCAGACTCCAGAACTCTCCATCCACGCCAGGTGATGCTCGAATTACAGATGAGGCAAATAGACTTTGAATTAGAATAAACAAAAAAATACTCCTCCTCCCACTCTGTGTGAAAATAATACGTTTTTGTTTGCTTGTTTGCTAGTTTTCCATCCATGTTTACTGTGCACCGACAGCTCCACTGCTGTCCTAAAGTCTCGTGAGAGCGCTGTGTCACCGCACCCAAAACTCGCAAGACTATGTCTGTGAGAATACAAGATGAGGAGGGCTGAGGAAAGCGTTGCTGCGCATTGGAATATCGTCACTCCTCCCACCCCCCACCCAATGGACGTGGGTGTAGAATCTACACCCACGTCCAGGATTGTGGCAACTTTCAGCCTGGCCTTTTAAGGGGACTGGCTGAGAGCCTAAGGCTTCGATTGCTTTATCCCAAAACAAACAGTTACAACATACACACGGGTACCCCTTTGTGTTTATGTTTTGCCTAGGAGATGTTTAATTCATTCATTCATTCAACCTTTATTTAGTCAGGTAAATCTCATTGAGCCTTGAGGGCTCATTTACAAAAGCGACCTGCTACAAACTAAAGAATGATGAACAGTGTGGCGGACCACTAGGGGACGTTACTCACACCCAGAGGACAGGATGTTGTATACCGAGGACAGGAAGTCTTATTGTGAAAAGGTTTTATGTGTAAGGCGCGGTTTTGGCGCTTACCGAGTTAGTTGGTGTTGGAGTTGAATAAAGTGAAGTCCTGCGTACAGATCCGGTGTCGTCTTTTCCACTCCACCACAACAGCAATGGTAGAATTTCCTTAAACAATAAAAAACAGAAAAAGAAAAAAAAAACATAGGGGAGAAATAGAAAGTGAAATGCAAAGTATCAAAACTAGCAAAACACCACAAGGTAGATGTACAAAATCAAAAACAGGAACATATCTGCAATGGTTTTTGCCAGGTTTCCAAAAGATTTTTAAAACCATTTAGGGAGGTCAGGGCCGAGAGCTTCAAATCTTTTTGTAAGATATTCCAGGAAGCAGGAGCAGAGTAGGAGAAGGCCCTTTTTCCAAGTTCAGTCCTCACTGACGGAACACTGCAGGTGATCATGTCCTGAGAGCGCACGCTGTAGCTGCACTCACGCAAAGACATGTAGGAGGAGATGTATGAGGGCAGCAGACCAAGAAGTGATTTAAAGATGAAAATGTACCAGTGGAAGAGTCTGTGTGAGGTTAATGATGTCCAGTTAACCAGTGAATACAGGGTGCAGTGGTGGGTACGATAATCACAACCAGTTATGAATCTTAGTGCACCATGATAGACAACATCCAACATCCGCAGGGTGCTTGTAGGAGCATTCATGTAGAGAATGTCACCGTAATCAATGGAGGGAAGGAAAGTCACAGATACAAGGCGTTTCCTAACATTCAGTGTTAGACATGATCTGTTTCTGAAAAAGAAACCCAGTTTAACTTTCAGTTTCTTTACTAGGTTTTCCACATGGAGTTTAAAAGAGAGCTGTGAATCAACCAGTATACCCAAATATTTATAGGAATCAACAAACTCAATTGGGACACCATTTGAGGATAAAATCAGAGGAAGATCTGCTGGGACCGACTTCCTACTTGAAAAAACATCCCTTTTGTTTTTTCAGCATTTAGTACAAGTTTGAGACGGAACAAATCAGACTGGATGATGTCAAAAGCGGATTGCAAAAGCTGGAAAGGCGGCGCAAATGGGCGCTATGCGGTGGATGCACCGCATGGGGGCGCTGGACTTAAGGGGGCGTCAAAAGCGTCTCTAGAAAAAAAAAAAAACGTTTTTCTAGCAGGCATTTTCTTTAACTGCATGAAATGATCAATAACAGGTCAACAGCACTGATTAGGCGCCCCCCCTGCTCCCTCACCTCCCTCCTCCTATCTCTCTGCTCTCCCTACACACAGGTGCTGCTGTGAACACGCGCCCACAGGCGCGTTATTTATTTATTTATTTTTTTTTCACTCGTGCACTGGAGCGGCAGAAAAAAAAGGGCGCAAAACAGAAAAAGGGAGAAGGAAGTTGAAAAAAAGCCTTTCAATGTGGTTAAAAGATATTAGGTAAGTACAGTCAGTGTTTTAGCAGGACAGGAGGATTGTAAATATTCAGGTTAGCTAAAGCTAGCCTAATAGGAATCGTCCCATATTTGGTTGTTAAATAAATGTTGCCTCCCCTATAGACATGATTTGTTTAATATGTTTATTTGATACATGTCACACACATCCACACACTAAGTGTAAGAATTATCTAAATAAAACAGGAAACATTAACACAGGAAAGCTAAACTGTTGTGGTGCAGTTCCCAACTATGTTCCAATGCAGTGCTACAATTTATTCACTCATATGCACATTTATTATTATTGATTCTTTAATTAAAGACGAGTTGTACAAGTTTATGTGTGTATCAGACAAATTAGTCCTCAGTGTCACTATAGCCTTTAGACTCAAAAAGGTTGGCAGAGGGACACCTGAGTTTAAATGTCTTATTTAATATCATTACAGTGTTGTGTATTGTGATGTATCTGGTAAGTCAGATCAGATGAAATGTCCAGTCAGTAACTGTTATCCAACAAGGAGATCATTTAAATTAAAGTTTCATTTCTATTGTAGTTTGACTGCTGTATTTTTAAACCTACTTAACACAAAATTAATGTCATTCAGCTGTGAGGATGGAGAGCAGGAAGAGAAGATGACAGAGGAATCAGGACAGACTGGGGAAGGCAACAGGTTGGTCTAATGCAGGTGGAAGTGAGGGAACAGCTACTTAATCCCAAGCAATAACATGTAAACATTATTTTTTAACTGTATTAAGATCTGTAATTTTTACAACTAATATATAATGCTTTTTTGACCATATGACTTAGTGCAGAATGCCACAGACAAAGGGTGAAGGAGACAGACACGAGGTCAGTGATAGAGGAGACAAGTGATGACATCAGGTAGGAATAATTACATTAGGGAGGCAACAAAAACCTATACTGTATACCATGATGGTTTGAATTTCTGATGACCATCTTTCATTGTCTTTTTTCGCGGAAAGTAACAGTTTAAATGTCATAAATGTTAAAACACTGACATGGACTCCAGGCTGTTAAGATTTCATATTTTTTCTACGTAAAATATTGAGCACTGAATACCAATATTGTTATATATTTTTACTTTATTAAACTTCTTATTTGTTTATGATTGGAATGATCACCTGATATAATATGTAACGTAAAAAAATCTGTAATATTGCTACTGTATTTTCTAAGTGCATGACTAAGGGAGGAAAGCTGTATGAGGCGGCAGGTTAAAAAAAAGGGGGGGGGGGGCGCCGTTGATGTTTTCGCATCCACCTCAAAAATATGTAGTTGCGCCCCTGTGGAAAGCCTTAGCAACTGTTTTAGCTTGACAGTAAACAACTGTGTCATCAGCATAGAAATGTAAGGATGCATCAGGGATGCTCTGACCTACATGAGCTATGTAAATTGTAAAGAGGATGGAATGGAATTCCATTTAATGGAATTTAAATTTAATGGAAGGGTTTTCCCTCTCCCTAACTGATCTCCAACATCAGGATGGGCCCCACTTGTCAGTCGTGCCCTATATGTAAAAGAAAGTAAAAAGGTTTTTCAGCGTAGGGACTTGGGAGGTTACCCTGTGCTTGACCTGGGTTTTCTACCTCCACATTTGTCACCCAATTACTTGTGACATAATGGATCCCTTGCTCCTCCTGTTTCTCAGGTTGTTCCAGAGAGAAAAAGGAGATGATGAGTACTCACACTAGTGGAGCACGCTTAGGCTGTCTCTAGCTGGTGTTGTTTATCTATATGCCCAGTTGAAACATCAAACTGATGTTCTTTACATTTGGCATTTTTTCCTCTCAGCCTGTGCTCTCTACATACCCTGTAGAAAGCAGCCGGGAGATGCCTGTCTTTTTAAGGCGGATGTTCTCACTTGCATTTTACTGAGCATTTCAAGGACGTGAATGAATTACGTTCCCATAGCAAGTATGTTGAACCGAGTGACTGACTGATAAGGGAACTGAAAGTTATGCACCATAACTCATGTTCCCTGAAGGAAGGGAACGAGGTGCAACATATCTGGCCCTTTCAATGCTGAAAGCTCGGTGAAGTGCAATTTTGGAGAAAGATGGATGGGCGTCAGCCGCTTAAATACCCAGAGGGCGGGGCCTCTGGCGCGACGCTGACGCCCCTGCCGTAAAGGCGTGAATGTATTCCTTCAGGTAATCGCGCGGGGGCGCAATTCCCATAGCAAGTATGTTGCACCTCGTTCCCTTCCTTCAGGGAACATGAGTTATGGTGCATAACTTTCAGTTTTGTTGGTTATAGGTAGATCGTCACCTGGGGAAACACTACGACCCTATAGTGGGGTTGGGTTTGCCTGGGTGGCGTTTTCTTGTGTTTGGCCAGACTCACCGGTCCACCATTTCTTTGAACTTTCTTTTATTTATTTTCCTTTGGATGCTGAACCAGACGAGGACGCTCCAGTCTTGGTGAAAAAAGCTTGGGAGGACCTTGCCAGCCTGGAGTGCTTTATTTTAGGTTCAATAAAATTTGTTTTAATTCTTTTTCTGTGTCAGTGTCCACTTTGTATGTTTTGGCCTTTACCGGTCGTAAACCCCCCCCAAGGTCACAGGCATCATTTTACCATCCAGTGGCCCCAGGGCCCCTCTCGCTCACCTTGAGTGAGACATCAGGGCAGGGATATGTTCCTCCTGACGCTCCTGGATGGGGAAACAGGCCTGAATTAACTGACAGGATGTTAAATCTGACACCCCACAACACATCAAGGCCTAGGAACCCCCCCTTGGCCGAAGGCCCTCTTCGGATCACTTAAGATGTTATAACATCTCTTCCTCTTCCATCCAATCAGATGGAAACCACCAGTACACCACTTCCCCTCTACACCACCACACCCAATACACCACTTCCTGTAACAGCACACCCAAGTACATCCAGTCTTATGGAGCACGAGGAGATGCAAGGGTTTGAAAATTGTCCTCTTTCCAGCAGCAGCTATCCCTTGCTCCTAGAAGGTATACAAGTCAGGTACAAACCTTTTGCTTTGGGAGACATTCAGGCCTTGGTGGAGAAATTGCCCCCGCTAACAGAGGGGGGCAGCAAATGGTTGAACGCAGTAGACAGCCTCACTAAGGGTATCACATTGGCAGTGGGGGATGTGAGAGCTTTGTTGGGAAGATGTGTAACATCCACCAGGATGGATGAATTGGAACGGGCAGCAGGTTGGAATTGCGCAGTTCTCGACTCAGAACCTATGACAAATCACTTACACAGGTTTGCAGGAGCCCTTAGAGAGGCTTACCCGCTCCCAGAGGGTTCAGGGGTTCCTAAGTTTCATTGGAAACCTGGACAGAACCCAACAGTTTATCTAGATCAGTGTAAGCAAGAATGGCATGATAGAACTCACTGCCATGGACAAGGTACGGGACAGAGGTATTTCTTTAGACAAGCTATCCTTGATGGTGTTCCAGCAGCTGTCAGTAAAGCAATGAAAGCAAACCCTGACCTCCCCACTGCTGATGCAGAGAAATGGGAACGTCACTTAATTCATCATCTGCAGGAAGCAGCAAATGAGGAGGTAAAAAGTTCAGCTGATTTAAAAGACATGCAAACTCAGCTGCTGAAATTACAACTAAAGCAAGTTAGAGATGTGGTGCAATCAAAGAAAGAGTCCAAACAGATGGTTGCTGGGAAGGAAGGTATGTTTACCACCCCATAGCAGCACACAGCACCCCAGCCATATTATAATACATCATCTCAGGGTCCGGTCAGGGGGCAAAGGAGGAGAGGAGGAAGAGCTCGGGGCAGGGGCTATAGCCGAGGTAACCTGCAAGGAAACAGAGCACAAGATGTCTGCCATTTTTGTCAGAGGCCAGGGCATTGGGCCCGCGACTGCTTTCACAAACAAGCACAGTCACAGAGGGAAGGACGCCTTCACTTAGCTCCCAACTCACAGATGGCTCCAGCTGGCCAGCACCCGGCTCTACAAAGAGAGTGGGCCCATGACTCAGGGTCCAACTCTTCCTACCAACAATGAACACCCCACAGAGAAACCAGTCCATAGGGGGAGGTGCAGACCCTATGATACGGATGAGAGTCATGAACAAGGACTTGTCCTTCTTAGTGGACACAGGTGCCACATACGCCACGTTGAATGACCTGGACTTTTCTGAACACGCCACATCTGACACGGTGTCAGTGGTAGGCTTCTCTGGGGTGCAACAAAAACTGCATTTAACTGAACCTCTCCTAATCACAGCAGGACCGCAGTCTTTGACTCATCCTTTTGTTCTGTCCAAGAATGTACCGGTAAACCTGCTGGGTAGAGACTTGTTGAAAAAGATGGGGGTGACTATTTTGTGTGAACCAACTGGGCTGAAGGTCACTCTGCCCAATGGGACTTGTTGGACTTGCTTACAATCCTCTTCCTCTCCAGCCTCACAATGTCTGCTTAAACCAACGCAGGAGGAGGTCGCTGACATCTACTGGGCCTTGCTACGCCGTGAAACCACACAGCAACTGGGCATCTACTCTGCGTACTTGTCTTGGAAGCCGTGGCTTGATGCTCTGCGACCCTATGTTCCCTCTCCAGATCCTTTACATCTGACACTCTTTTATGACCGTGACTCTGATGACTGTTTTAGAGAGCATTTTGCCTCTATTTTGCAAGATACTGAGTGGATTTTGACCTCAGATAAGATTATTGTAGGACCCCAGGGGGTGGCTTCACATGTCATCCTATCACCATCTCAACTTGAATGGTATAGGATGTCTGTTGTGGAGAGTTAGGACTGTATGATGTTTTTGAGGAGATTAGCTGGAGCACTTCATCCACACAGACACTCCGATCAGAGAGTGAGTCCTGACACAGCAAGATGGTGTTTTCTTGGAGTTTAATTAACTGACCAGTTCGTTTACAGCATGCAGTTTCTTTTTCTGAGCTGTAAATTCTTCCTAACTGAAAGTAACTGGCATTAACTGTCCCTTTTTCTGTCTGTCTGGTATCTGAAATAAAAGAAAATGGCTAAATAAGAACAAGCTAACAAATAGCTTAGCTTACAATAAGACAGAACCTTAAACATGAAATAAACACTTGGGCTGTCTCATATTTGCGCCAAAATCGCCACCCCATTTACATATGAAAGAAGAAATTAGCGCTCATTAACGGTGCATTAAGCTCACCTTTGTCACAAACGCAGACAGGCATCAACGATAGAAAACATCAACGGCTATAAAACCAACGGCTTTCTGCTCAGCTATTTATATCCCCAAGGACCCCTTAGCTGTCTAAAAAGATGCCTGACGTAAAATACGAATTAGCTGTCTAACAAATAAGAATTAGCTGTCTAACAAGATGCCTGAACAAAACAATACAGAAATATTAGGGAATTTATAACAGCCGCCCCCAGAATAGCCTAGCTATTATGTAAAGTCTATTAAATTCCCTAAGATGAAGTGGAGTACTGTATTTTGTCCATCATCAGGTGGAATGGCCGACAGCTGGACCATACGTGGTACCGGCCGCAGGTAGGTCTTCTCTCCAATCCGAACCTCCGCTGACCGGATCCGACCGTCTGCACTCTCGATCACCTTGACAACCTCCCCGATGGGCCACGGTGCTCTCTGAAGCTGGGGATCAACCATCATGTCGATCGTGCTCTGCGTGAGGTCATCAGTAGGCCGCCTCCACTTCTGCCGAACTTCCAAGAACGGAAGGTGATGTCGCAGGAACTGCACACAGAAGTGGTCCACCATCATCTGACAGTGGCGCCAACGTCTTCTTGTGACGGTGTCAGGAGTGTAAGATGCTTGGGGTAAGGAGGCGTCCCGCCGCCCCATCAACAACATGTTTGGCGTCACTGGATCAGGCTCAGCTATGTCTGATGAAACATAGCCTAAGGGCTTGGCGTTGAGAATGCCCTCAACCTTGATCTTCTTACGTATGTGCAGGAACTCGTAGTACGAGTTGGCTCGCTCCGTCTGGTAGGACTCGATCTCCTCCAGCTTCATGGTGTCCACGATGGCTGCCAGAGACTGCTGGCACCGCTCCTTCTCCTGCTGAGCCGCACAGCTCAGCTGGGAGCTCAGCAGCTTGGGCATCTTCCTCTTGCACGGATGAGGAACGTGGACGTCCACTTCCTCGTCTGAGAGGCGGAGCTTGAGCTTGGCTCCCGAGGAGTCAGACTCTTGGTCTCCACACTGAGGGGAGGAACACTCCGAGGTGTTGCTGCTGTCCGTCTGAGCTGCCGGCTGGATGCTGGTTTGACTCTGCTCTTCGGCTGCGGACGAGGATTCGGGTTTCTCGTCAGCTGGCATGGCCTCCATCGGATCAGGGTGGAGCTCAGCTTTGGATTCAGAGACACCTTCTGAACTCAGGCTGCCTTCGAGTGGTTCAGTTCTGTTGGTCTCTGAGCTCTGTGGGAGGTCGGTCCTCTCCTCAGCCTTGTGTTCAGGACTAACACAGGACACGTTGTCCTCCATATGAGACCCAGGACAAAAGGCTGCATCGTCACTAGGGGGCCAGGACTTCTTGCAGTCTGGATAGTTTATGATCCTGTTGTCTTCTGAGCCCTTGGACTCAGTTTTATTTAAACTGGGGGATGTCTCCCCTTCAGCAGAGACGGGAATGTGCAAACTGGTGGACAGTACTGGACTCCCCGCCCATCCTGTTCGTAGGTTCTCTGAACCAGTCTCCATGTTCTCTTCTTCTGGTCTGTCGGGGTTTGCCACAGGATTGTTGCTATGGTCAGTAAATTCTCTCTCACTATCACGAACCAGCTTGGGCAGTTCAGGTACAGGAACAGGCTGCTTCGGCGGCTGGAAACTGTATGTGGACTGTGGCATGGTGTACTGTGGCAGGGAAGAACTGTATCCATGGGGAGCTGGCCCTACCATGACAGGCACTGGCTGGTAGACCGTCTGTACTGCAGGAGGTTGAAGCTGGAGAACAGGTTGTGGAGATGGACCTGGCTGATTACCTGGCGGCTGCAAGATGGGCTGCGTAGTAATCATCGGTGGGGGCTGGTGCATAGGAGGTGCATTGATGACTTGTGTATGCTGATACATAGGCTGTGCAGCATTAATTTGTGTGGGCTGATACACTGGTTGTGCAGTTTGATACACAGGCTGTGCAACATTAACTTGTGTGGGCTGATACACCGGCTGTGCGGTTTGATACACAGGCTGTGCCGCGTTAACTTGCGTGAGCTGATACACAAGCTGTGTGGTGTTAAGTTGCATGGGCTGATACACAGGCTGTGCGGTTTGATACACAGGCTGTGCCGCGTTAACTTGCATGAGCTGATACACAGGCTGTGTGGTGTTACCTTGTGTGGGTTGATACACAGGCGGTGGCACTGCCATAGGGGTGTAGAGGTTCTGGCACTGAAGCATAATATTGTTTGATAGTGATGTGGGTTGCAGCACATGACGTGGTGTTGCTGGAGCCAGGGGTTGACGTGCTGGTGTTGACACAGCTGGATGTGGCTGGTATTCTGTATGGGCTGGACCTGTATAATTGTGCTGGTATTGTTGAGCATTTACAGCTGTAGTCACAGGATTAATTATCTGATAGGCTGGTTGGTATAACGTAGATATTGTGTTATACTGGCTTGTCTTATCGACTGCCGCCGCTGGGAAATGACGCTGTGAGAACCCGAGTGCTGAAAACAGCTGGCCATCTTGAATAGCAGACTTGGTCTGCAGGCTGAGTGACTGCAGCTGCTGTGCACTGGCACTTAGATTGTCATCCTGATGAGGGGCAGCATAAGACATTAGTGACTGAGGAACTTGGTAGTCCTGGAGGTGAGCTGGTAGCTGTCGTGGCCGTTCTGTTAATCTTGATGTGTCCATTTTGCTGATATGAGTGAAGTAATCCGGCTCAGAAGGACCAAATGTTGTGGAGAGTTAGGACTGTATGATGATTTTGAGGAGTTTAGCTGGAGCACCTCACCCACACAGACACTCCGATCAGAGAGTGAGTCCTGACACAGCAAGATGGTGTTTTTCTTGGAGTTTAATTAACTGACCAGTTCGTTTACAGCATGCAGTTTCCTTTTCTGAGCTGTAAATTCTTCCTAACTGAAAGTAACTGGCATTAACTGTCCCTTTTTCTGTCTGTCTGGTATCTGAAATAAAAGAAAATGGCTAAATAAGAACAAGCTAACAAATAGCTTAGCTTACAATAAGACAGAACCTTAAACATGAAATAAACACTTGGGCTGTCTCATATTTGCGCCAAAATCGCCACCCCATTTACATATGAAAGAAGAAATTAGCGCTCATTAACGGTGCATTAAGCTCACCTTTGTCACAAACGCAGACAGGCATCAACGATAGAAAACATCAACGGCTATAAAACCAACGGCTTTCTGCTCAGCTATTTATATCCCCAAGGACCCCTTAGCTGTCTAAAAAGATGCCTGACGTAAAATACGAATTAGCTGTCTAACAAATAAGAATTAGCTGTCTAACAAGATGCCTGAACAAAACAATACAGAAATATTAGGGAATTTATAACAATGTCATCTGAAGCAGCACCACATGTCTCACTTGCTCTTTCACTTTCACACCAGGCTAAGGATTTAGGACCCATGGTAAAAACAGTCATGGACGTACTTGATTGGTGTCCCACACAGCTTCCATCAGTTGCTTTTTCACCATCAACAGATTGCTATATTATTGATATTTCAGCTCAGGATTTGGGAAAATACTTTTAATGGCCAACAGTACCGATAATAATAATAATCATAATGAATTCAATTTATAACGCGCTTTTCATTAGTGAAAATCTCAAAGCGCTACACACATTGAATGCTACACACATTCATACACCGGTAGCGGCAGACTACTACAGAAAATTAGATCATGAACTTATTTCAAGAGAACATGGCAGGGAAAAGACTGATCACACAGAGGTCCCTGCCATGCTTGATACGCTCCCACAATCCCTTTGGTCTCAAGGTCCAGAGGATGTGGGATTAGTAAACTGTGATCCCATCACTTTTGAACTTCTCTCCACTGAGCCAATATGGTTGTATCAATACTCACATAAGCCAGAAGCCGCAGAGGGGCTGAGCAATACGGTTTGGGGGTTGCTAAATGCAGGAGTATTAGAACCGTCTAATTCACAGTGGAATACTCCCATTTTGCCAGTCGAGAAAGCAGGTACAGGAAAGTACAGAATGGTGCATGACCTTAGGTCAATTAATGCAATCCTTAAGACTCCTACCTGCCCTGTTCCAAATCCATACGTGGCGTTAACAAACTTGAATCCAAAACAGAAATGGTTCACTTGCATTGACTTGGCCAATGCCTTCTTTTGTCTCCCTTTGTCAAATGATGTACGAGACATTTTCTCTTTCACTTTTAATGGCCAACAGTACCGATACACGCGTCTCCCTCAGGGGCTTGCATTGTCCCCTGGAATATTCAATCAGGTACTAAAAGACCTGTTGGTTCAACATCCTCTTCCTGAAGGCACCACGTTGCTTCAATATGTTGATGATTTATTGATAGCATCAGAATCACCTGCAGACTGTCTCAAAGCTACCCATGACATTCTTCTTCTTCTTCATGATGCGGGTTTCAAAGTGAGTAAAACAAAACTTCAAGCCGTCCGCACCCAGGTATCCTTCTTGGGACGGTTAGTCACAGCTCGAGGAACAACGCTTTCTCCTGAGCACAGAGTTTCCATTTTGAATCACCCGAAGCCTAGCACGGTACAGGAAATGTTGTCTTTTCTGGGGTTGACGGGGTATAGCAGACATTATATACCTGATTACAGTGAACTCACTACTTCTCTTCGAAACATGGTTAAGGAACAGGGGATGAGAAAATTAAAGTCCAAGCTCGTTTGGAGCCTTGAAGCTGAACAGTCTTTCATAACTCTCAAACAACTTTTGACTCGGGCTACTGATTTAGCCCTACCTGATTACACCTCACCTTTTTACCTTGATGTTTCTGAAGCAAAAAACACCATTAATGGCATTTTGTTTCAGAAAAAGGGGGGGAATAGACAGATACTGATGTACACCAGCATTCTTCTGGATAGTACTGAAAAACGTCATCCACCATGTACACAAATGGCAGCAGGATTGAGTAAAATTGTTGCTAAAACAGCACATATAGTGATGGGCCATCCATTGCACATTTTAACATCACATAATGTCGTGGCCTATGTGAACTCTTCACAATGACTTCATTGAAACAAAGACGCATGAGTAACATTTTGGCAGCACCAAATTTATCATTTTCACATGAAGGTGTAAACATGGCTGACGGAATGAATACAACACATACGCACGATTGTGTTCAAAAGATCTATATGGAAGAAAAAATCAGGTCCGACCTAGAAACAGAACATATACCACATTCAGAAGTACTCTACACGGACGGGTGCTGCTTCAGAATGGAGGATGGGTCTTTGAAGTCAGGGTTCGCAGTGGTTAGACAAAATGAAGATGCATTCGAGGTGGTAGAATCTGGACAGTTGATGGGAAAACAGTCAGCTCAAAAAGCCGAAATTTAAGCGGTAGTTGCATCACTAAAATTAGGCACAGGAAACGAAATCACAGTATACACAGATTCAGCATACGCTTATGGGGTTGTTCATGTACAATTACCCCAATGGAAAAGAGCAGGGTTTTTGACAGTAGGAAATAAACCTATAAAACATGACGAACTCATAAAAGAGTTAGCTGATAGTCTGATGCTTCCAAGGAAAGTGGCAGTAGTGAAATGCAAAGGTCATGATGTAACACAGTCAGATACTACTGAAAGTAATAGGCAGGCAGACAGAGCAGCTAAAGTAGCAGCTGGCTATTTAGCAAGAGTTCAGATGGTGACAGTGGAAGAAGAATGTCAGTGGAACAGTCGTTGGAGCCAAACAGAAATCACAAAGGCACAGAATGAGGCGTCTCCTGAAGAGAGATCTGTTTGGAAAAACAAGGGAGGAAAAAAGAATGAACAAAGCGGGTTGTGGACAGGACCCAATGAAAAGTGGATCCTGCCCATGACTCTGAAACAATTAGTTTTTCAGGAAGCACACGGTCTGGCTCATGTGGGTGGCGGACAAATGGCCAGGAATCTTCAGCAATGGTGGCATCCACACATGAAAGACATGATAACTGAACACATAGGAACCTGCAAAGTTAGCTTACAATACAACATTCGACCTACTGTAAAACCAGAACAAGGGATATTTCCCTTCCTGTTCAGACCAGGACAGGAAGTGATCATAGATTACACAGACATGATTGAAACCATTAAGGGGTACAGATATGTGTTGATGTGTGTCGACGCCCTCACAGGATGGCCTGAAGCCATACCTGCAAGAAAAGAAGACAGTAAAACAGTCATAAAGTTCCTGATAAACCATTACATTCCTAGACATGGGTTTCCCGAAAAAATCAGATCTGGTCCTAAAACCCGCATGGTTATGATCTGCAGGCTGCACACACTGCAGGGCTTAGTGGAGGGGAAAAATAAAAACTGATCCAGTGACTGATTAGAGCCTAAAGATGGTCCTGGTGCTGGTGCTGGTATAATTTAGTTGACAGTGTGACCCCTGCACCCAGGGTTTAGGAGCATAACAATTACACAGTGGCAGCTACAAACAGCAGATGGTGGGCAGAATTACCAGCCATAACAAAGACAAGTTGATTTGCTGGCCAGTAAAGTCTTGTCTAATGAGCAGTCGGTGAATTAGTGAATTATATCAATATTTTTGAAACGCAGAAACATGCAAGGAGTCCATATTGTGATCATTTGCTCTTATTGCTTTAAATTACTTCTCCAGTTTGGGATAAAACAACATGTGTAATAAATTGCTGTATTCCATTGGTTACACAAAAAAACTACATTAAAAATAAAAATGAGTTAACTGCTGGCTCCATCATGAAATGCAGCCCAGGAGCGATGTTACCATACCATACCATTTTATTTATAAAGCACTTTAAACAGGAACAAGTCCACACCAAAGTGCTGGACAAACAAACACGCAACAGGTAACACAGACAATGAAGTACAACACGAAAAACATAAAAACATTGCAGATCATAAATCAAACGATCCAATACAAATCAGCTGGCATTGAAAGCAATGGAGTAGTAGTGAGTTTTTAACCGGGATTTGAAAACCGAGAGGGAGGGGGCCTGTTTGATGAGCAGCGGTAACTCGTTCCAGAGTCTTGGGCCTGCTACAGAGAACGCCCTGTCACCCCTGCGCTTAAGGCGCAGTGTTGTAAATATGTGACTAAGTTTTAATCCAACAAAGCATTGTTTGAAATTACTAAACTCTAGTGATAAAGCTACAGATGACCAATAAATGAATGAGCTATAATATTTCTGTTTAAAGCATGAAGCTGTATTGGCTTTTTCATTAAAACATAGCAAAACTGCACAGAGACACAAAAATGGTGGATGTTAACTGCACCGCTTTTATATCCAAAAGCTCACTGTTTAGTTTATATTGTCGAAAAAAAACCAATCTCTTAAAAAGATCAACTTTAGGTTGATTTTTTTATTTTTATTGATTTTGTTGATTTTGTAAAACCACAATTCAGAACTAGTTTGAAGGGACGTTATACCTCAATCCAGGGAATTGGATTATGGAATGGCTTGGAGAATGAAGTTAAAAATGCCAAATGTTTACATTTAAGAAAATGATCAAAACTAAATTGTTATAAAAATATATATATGAAGTAGCGTAATGTGTATTGTATTACTTAAAAAATTAGAAAGAGTTATTCATTTTGTTCTGTTACTGGGAGATTATTATTGTTTGAACTGATTGTTTGAAAAAAGGGGCAGACATACTAAGATTTTTTCTTCTTTCTGCTACCTTTCATTTTTTTATATTTTGTACGTTATCATTTATGGGATTGTTTTGTATTGTGTTTTTTGTTAAAAAAAAAAAAGAACACATTTTATAAAAATAAATAAATAGTTTTTTTTTCCCGTTGGAGATCTTTCAGAATTAACACTTCTGGTTAAAGAACTGATTTGTATTGAACTTGCTTGGTGTAGAAAATTATTATAGTTTTACAGTAACCATATACAGAACTAAATAGATAAAAGTTCAACCACGTTCCAACAAAGTTGTCAGGTCCTCTGACCTATAATTAATTCCCCAATTTCTCTTCCTCCACCATAACCCAAATGTTTTGTCTTTCATCCTAAAGACTTCATCAGTCCGCGTATAAAACTCAGTCTTCTAAATAGTACTTTGTCATAGTGGATCATCCAGTTTAAAGGTGCTATATGTAACTTTTCTAAAAACATATTTTTAACATATTTCTTCACTCTGTCACTATCTCCTGACAGACTAATGTTAGACAGGTAATCTCTGAAAAAAAACTATAGTCTTCTGTCTTCTCCAGGTGGTACTAAAAGCATTTCTAAAAACCCACAGTGACCCGCCGTTAACCAGCCAATAAAAACAGTTTTGTTCATGAACGAGCTTGTCACGCCCATCTCCCCCTGTCCCAGCCCGCAGCGCGCATCCGCGCACGTTCTCGTTCAAAGGATTGCAAAGCGATGCAGGACTGTTTTGTATGTGACACAAATGTATTAAATTCCCCTTCTTCATCCCTGATCTGGACTTTTCTTTTGTTTTTTGCCAAAAGTCAAGTGATCGCTTCCTCCTCCGCTGACTCCATGACTGAAATGATGAGGAAATGAATGAATTTGTCACGAGCGAATTAAACTCGGGTTCAACGTGGCTGCGCGAGGCTCTGCAGATTTCCTGGTGTGCTGGACCAGCGCTCCATGTTTTTATTTTATTTTTTAGAACGTTTTATTAACATATAAACACAGAACATCGCAGCGGCTGCAGCCAGAGCCAGCTGCAGCTTGTGCCTTTTTTTTCCCCCACCCGACCTGTCAATCAATTCAGTACGCGCGTAGAGCGGCGTTCGGCCCAACGCAGAGCTATACTGCGGCCTTTAGCAACATTCCTGCTTGACAAGTAAGTGTCTTTGCTTGAATCATTTATTATTAAAACTAAACAATAAAGATAACGAAGGTTACAGTATCACATGCGCGTTCACGAGACAGGACATGCAGTGGAGGCGGAGCTATGGAGGCTGAGTTGCAGTTCAGAGAGCAAGGGGGAGGGACCAGAAACGTGTCTCTGTTCAAAATTTTTCTAAGTTCCAGCGTATTCCAGAAACTACATATAGCAGCTTTAATGGTGCTCAGATTGTGATTACTGCATGAGTCAGGATGTTTTGAACCACTTTGGCCATAGTCGGTGGGGGGTGGGGGTGTGTGTGGACTCTTCTAAACCCATTTTTAAGGTTTTATTGAGCTCTCAATTGTTCATTTTTTAAACGTATTTTTCCAGCAGACTTTCTGCACGTTGAAAAGTCTGAACTTTAGAACTCTGAAGTTGTCTGAAAAATAAACGTTTCTGCAGAATTTAAAATAGTATAATGAAATCAAAGCTCATTTCATCAAAGCTCACTAGACTGAGGAACAGCTTCTACCCTGAGGCTGTCAGACTCATGAATAAATAAATAATAAGAATAAACACTGCAAAATGTCACATCATACTGATACTGATCTGTTTCTTGTTGCTGCGTTCATCTGTGACCATCTGCTCATGTTCGTGCTGCTGTTTATAATGATGTTTTTCTACTACATTAGGGCTTAGTGTATTACTAGCTGATGTGATGTCTCTCTTAGTTAATCCTAGATGTTATTATTGTTTTTCTCTTGCATTTGTTGTTGGATGTAACTGGGACCCTGTGTACATAATCTCGTTTTCAACACATGTACTACATGCGGTGCAAATGACAATAAATTCTCTCTGACTCTGATTTTACTCTCATGTTACAGTAAACTTGTGGTGGCGTGCAAATTATTATTGTTCCTCTGTGTGTGTTTATTATTAAAGTACTGTATTAATATTCTGTCCAAGTGTACTTGTAGTCACACTGGTAAAATATTGCTTCATCTCCTTGTAGTGACATGGTCAGATGTTTTAGGGTCATGGTGGTGACCTGGTGCCTCCTCTGGGATGTGTGTGTGTGTGTGTGTGATCTGACTGTGTAAAACTCAAGACCACCTAGGGCTCCCTGCAGCTGAGGAGCACGGTGATGATGCTCACCTCTCATGCCTGTTCTGGAGTAATGATGATCACCGCCTGAGGTCTGGCCTGTGTTTTCGTCCGGCACCGGCACCGAGTGTTTACCCAAAACACTTCGGCCCCTCTGAGAACGAGGTCAGCTCACTCTGCTAATTGCCTCCACAGGCACAGACATGGTGTTTTCTCCCTCTTAAGAAGAGACTGTCACCAAAAGTGGCCCACTGGTGGCTGTCAGCCATACTTGGCCAAACAGCAACTTTAGTGTTCTGCCAAATACTCTGTTTCCCACCTATGGAGCAGAGTCCACACTGTTAGGTCACTCTTTGATAGGAAGATCAGTGAATTGGAGAGGCCGGGCTGTAGATGGATGTTAGAGAATTTTCAGTGTGAGTATTTTTATTGTGTTTCTTTATTATGGCTGAGAACATATTTCGCTCCTGATTTGGGAACATGCCCAAAATCTTCTCCTATGGCCGGCTCGCCGACGGCCATGGATCATGTCTGTGCGTCTGACTGCAGCTGCAATGAGAGAACGCCCACACGCCTCTGCTGCTGTATTAAAGTCTGCAGAAGACTTTATTCCACACTCATTCTGTGACACGTTCCATGCATTATGTATGTAAAGTGTCTTGAATGGGTCTTTACAAGTAAAATGACAGTTAAAGATCTTCTGTCGTTGAGTGTGGTTCTTTTTGAGTAAGCTAAGCTAGAACATTTTCCTCTAAAAATTGATCCACACAGAGGAAAGAAAACACTTAGCAGTTTAAATCAGCGATAGCTTCATAGTTTAGTCATAGTCTTTCCTCACATTAGTACTGGACTGCCATTTACAGTATTTATTTTTACCCAGTTATTATTTTTCTATCCTTATTAGGACATTGTATTGATTTCTATTAATTTCAATAGCCTAATCCTAACCCTAACATGACATCCCACTGCTAGAACCAGGCTTAGTTCTCATAAAGATCCTAAACACCTTATCTAGAAGTTGAATCCAGAATGGGACCAAACTTCCCTGTGGGCTGGTTCCAGTTCAAGTTTTAAGTGCCCCCTCACCATAAATGAGTGGAAACTCAGATTATGTTCAAGTGTTGACTTTTGTTTATTCATGTAGTTCTGACCTTGCTGTTGTATGTTCAAATAGCTGTAGTAAGGTTTTCCGTGGTTAAAAGATAATAAATGGGCTTTAGTTACTGTATATAGTATTGTTCTATTTACTCAAGATACTCAAAGTATCATGCATGCAGCATGAGCATGAGCATATGAGCATGCATCAGGGTATACTCAAAGTGCTTTACAACAACACCTGTGCCCTCATTTACCTCCACACACACATTCATGCAGCTCTCTACCACATCTCTACAAAGCTAATGGAACAACTCCTCTATAGAGCTTTGGATCACATTCATACACCGATGAGACACGCAAAAAAGAAAGAAAGTCCATCTAACATCATCAATTGTGTGCAGGAGAGTAAAATGCAATACAAATACAAAAAATGAAAGTAAAAATCTTAACATAAAAAATTAGCATTAATCACATAATTTGAACCATTTTGTCACAAAACTGGCATATTATCTTTAGAACTTGGCACAGCTGAGTGAAAAAGGAAGTGACATAAAAGAGGAACTCCCTGGTCTTTAATTTTTTTTTTAAACAATATTGTTTGAACTCTGACTCGTTCGTCTTTCTCTGATAGTCACTCAAAGTATTCTAAAGAAACATCAGATTCTTCTCTGCTGTCTGTTGTGGTTATGCTCTGTTTGCATGCAGGCATTCCTCTTTGTCATCACTTCCTGTTACTGCGCATTACAATATCTCAACTGCTCATCTTAGTGACGTGATTTTTTTTGTAATACAGTACATTAATATTGTTATCTTTCCCAAAATGCATTCATATTTATTACAAAAATCTGAAGTCACATGCACTCAAATTCCAAAAATACAACATACTGTACTGTAAACTGGATCCTGCTGTGATGGGAGTAAGGATATACTGGACCTGGATTGAAGACAAACATGAAGAACTTGAGAAATATAAATGTATCCCGTTAAAAACAAAAAAAGACCAATACTACTGTGATGCTTTCCTGGTGAGTGAAGTAAAACAGAAGGAAAATATGGACTTGGGCGGCCGTGGCGTAGTGGTAAGGGCAGTCGTCTCCCGATCGGAAAGTTGGCGGTTCGACTCCCGGGACCCGCACCATGTGTCGTTGTGTCCTTGGGCAAGACACTTAACCCTGAGTTGCTCCCGGTAGGACTGGAAAGCACCTTGCATGGTAGTCTGCCGCCACCGGTTTATGAATGTGTATAGCATTCAATATACTATGTGTAGCACTTTGAGATTTTCAGTAATGAAAAGTGCGTTATAAATTGAATTAATTGTTATTAATTATTATTATTATTATTACTTGGGCTGAGGAGAAGAGGCTCCAGCTGTGAGCTGAACAAGGTGTGGGTGTAAGTGAAAACAGCATATGCAGACTGAGGAAGATTGAACAAAAGCACAGAGAAACACAGGCAGGCTGAGAAAATGGGAACACAAGTAACTTAACTAAATACAATAATCACTGTAAGCATGCAAAACTTTAATCATAAAACACAAAGACCACACAAAAACTAACAAAAAACACAGATTCTGACACCTGCTGGTTTCAATTCCCAACAAAGAGACCAAGAGGGGACACGTCATCTATTGCACAGTATAATCAGTCTATGGACGTGACAAGGTGAGTAATGTGGCAGTGTATGTATTAGTGAGTTAGTATTATATTTACAATTTTTAGTACGTTAGCTGAATGTGTGAGGAGAGGTAGGATGTGCTAAGATATTAATGCAAATTTGGAGTTGCAAGTTTATTTTAGAACTTGTAGAGTGGAAAATGTTTTGTATTTTTATTGTACCTAGATTTTTAAATTGTTCGTATTTTAACGTAGTTTTTATTATATGAATTTGGAGGTTGTTAGGTTGATTACATGAATATGTGGGCAGGAATACGTAGGTATTCTTACTGTGTATTGATTAATAAATTGTATATATTTTAATGCATAGAAATGCCCAACTGGGACTGGAGTTACAAATTAGCTATAGCTGTATACTATTTGTGCAAAGCATCAGTCACAGACTTGTTCTGTTCTATGTTTCTGTGCATTGTCCCTGTCAAATAAACTAATAATAATATAATAATAACTGATTGTCCTTTTAATTAGGGGAAAAAAGGGCAAAGTAGTTTTCAAAGAGCACAAAGTTTTTCACAGATGTGTAAAGAACTCTGGACTGTTGTGGAAAAAAAAATGTAAATACAATTAAATGATTTTTTTTAAAAAGAAGCTGAAAATAAGCTTTAGTAACTAGAGTCCAAAAATGTGCAAAACTAAACTAACAGTGTGAATACTGACTCAGCATTCACACAAATACGCAGCACTTTTAAAGGGCCAAGTCATTTTTTAAGATGATTTAGCAGACTGAAGAAGTCTTATGGATAAAAGACGAAACGTTTCAACAAAGAAGAATCCGTTCAGAGCATCTGACTTAACCTTGCTAGATTTATCTACCTGGATTATTGAGCATGCACGAGGACAAGATGCTTTAGTACTTATGCAAATGTTAAATTTATAATGAAGTATTTACGCTCTGTTGCACGGAATAGCCTCACACAGTTTCACACATTTCACAACCATGACCTCCTTGCTCAAGTGTCCAACTCCAACAGGTTAATGAGTTTTTTGTACACAACACTGCTATTTCTACTCTCAATAGAGTTGAAAAGAGCCCTTATTTGAATCGTTTAAAGGTCAATGGTATTGACCTTAAGTGCTCTGTTTGTGTCAACACTAAAGCCTGTGGTCTGAGCAGGGTCAGAGCCCTAAAGAGCCAAGATGGAGCAAAAGTCCTCCTCTTTTTGTTCACTGATAATTGAGTTGAAAAGATGCTTGTTTCCACGCTCTGGTTTTTAAGCGTCAGAACTAACATGATGGAGTTCTGACACTCAGAAATCATTTAATTAAATATTTTGGATTTGTTTGTGCAGTGACCTTAAAGCTATTAGCCAGAGGGGTGTCACTTGAGGATTTAAGGTTTTACATTTACAGAAGCGGACATAATAATAAATAATTTCTTTAGGGCAGTTTCATGGATGATTATTTGGCCCTCTTGTTTTTTTTTAAAGCAAGACAGAAATCTCAAAAGAAATATCCAACACAAGGAGTAAAGTGTAAAAGAACCTATTTTTACTCATCACTTCTGGACTGAAGTGGTGACAGGCCCAACTTTCGCCATGCTGTCCTGAAAAACTAGAATAACGGAATATGATCGCACAGTGGATCTAAAGAAAAGAACGAAGAAAGAAAATCTGAGGGCGAAGAGGATTTAGGAACACAGAGAGAAATAGAAAGGGGGGCGGGGGGGACATTGAATTGGAAACAAAATAAAAAAAGCGAGGAGAGAGAGGGGCAGCAGAGGAGTGACGTGAGTGTTATCATCAGCGCTCATTCTCAGCATGGAATCCATAATGGGAAAATCAACCTCCCTGACTCCTGTGTAATTGGATTTGCCGGGTCTCGTGCTGAATCAGTGCCTAGTGGGCAGCGCAAAGCTTGTTAAGATTGGACAAGCATCGCTGGGCCGGAGGAGAGGTGGGGCAGCAGCTGAGGTAACCTTGACA